>VZSU01000312.1:55077-144400 GCA_013398715.1 Nesospiza acunhae
TTCCCAGTGTTTTTCAGGCTGTGCTAACACTGCGGTGCATATGTGCCTCTTACGACAATGTACAATGTGCTTCACTTGCATCTGACTGCCTGGTAGCTCTGAGAACATCAGCATCACTGTCATTATTGGTGTGGGTACATTTGTAGCATGTCACTGCATGGAGAGTGGCGCACTCTCACCCAGACAGACCATCACATGGATGAGACCCTCAGTATTCTCTAAGGGTTTGCATGGTGAGCAATCGCAGGGTGCTTGTTAGAACTACCTGAGCTTTGTTTAGCTCTGACTGTGCTTTGAGAATCCATGTTTTAAAGAGTACAGTTGAACTGAAAAAGTATTTATTCACTGTCAAATACTTTGGAAGTAGGACAGTGGCCCAGTGAGATGTTTCTAGGGAAAAAGACTGTGAGACCAAGGACTTGTATTAAAATAACCCAAATATATATTTACCTCTGTGTTTGAGTAAGTTGTTTGGTTTTATCACGTGTGCTGTTCCAGTACCTTAATCTATCATACAAATAATACTCTGTGCCTTTACAAACTCCCCTGCTCCTCCCAAAGGGTCATAAGAGTTGGCTATTGGCACAAAAATTTAAAAGTATGTGCAAGATCCAGTCTTACTCAAATCACTGCAGGTGCCTAATCTGGATTCAAACTAACAGTGCAGTCCTTTCAGTCCAGTTTTAGAAGCGACTGAACCTATTTAAAAAAAAAAAAAACAAACCCTGTCCACACACAGTGTGCTCTCAATGCTGCATTTCTGCGGGTGAGACTGACATGAGACCGTCTCCGGCAGCTTCCCGTGGCCGGGACCTGCTCGAGAAGGCGAGCGGGCCCGGATCTGGCCGCTGCTGATCACGGGGAAAGCACCGCTGAGCCGGCGCTGCGCCGGAGCAGTTCCCCATGTCGCGGGACGCGGAGCCGGACGAGTTGGGAAAGTTGGGCCGCTCAGCAGGCGCCCGTCTCGGGAGGGGAGCCGAGCCAAGGGGTTCGGCAGGTCTCGGGGGCGGGGGCAAGTGCCGGAGGACCGCAGCCCTCCTGCGCTCCGGAGGCGGAGCAGGGGTAGGCGCCCTCTGGGTCGCACTGGACGCCGTGGGCCGGCTGCCCCCTCTCGGCGCCCGCCCCTCCCCGACCGAGGTGAAGCTTCTCCGAAGGTACCGCCTCGGGGGTGCCGGGGATGCGACACGCCGGGGCGTTCCAAACCCTGCGCTCCGCAGGTTCCCGGGTGCGGTGAGCTTGGTTACTTCCCCACAGCCGGGACCTGACCGGCCGCGCTGACTGGCCCCAGATGCGCTGCCGCGGGCGATCCGCGCCTGCCAGGTTCGCAGACCTCCTGCCTTCCCTCCGCACGCTGTGGTACCCTGCCAGGAGGGGGAAAACACTCAGCGGCTCGCCGCCTTGTCTTCGCTTTGTGTAATAAAGGATGTCATTAGGTTTGCGTGTGGCATATGCCATTACCCCCACCGTAAAACTAAAATTAGCAAAATGTCAGGAATGGAAAGATTGATTCACCCAAGATGCAATTATCATTTTAAAAGTGCTTGATTGAGGTGCTGATGCTCAGTGATTTATTCTGCATACCATATACATAATTAAAGTAGTGTAGTGGAGCAATTTATCAATCTAGTTTAGACTAGAGGGCCAAGGAACTGCTGCCGCTGCTGCTGCTGCTCTATGTTTGTTTTATTAAAACGCTTTCGAGATCTGATCCCGCCCCCTTTTTGAGAGACTGAAACTGATTATTTCTTCAGCTCGGGAGGAGAGAGTCATTCGTTGGGAATGTGGGAGAGGTAGAGAAATAGAGACACGGATAAAAAGAAGAAAAAGGAGGAAGAGAGAGAAGTAGAAAAGGACACCTCATCAAGAGTATGGTTTGAATCCCTTTCTCGCCTCCCCCTTCCCCTCCGCGATGTTACAGAGGCTGTGAGCTATTCGCCTTTTCCCATTCGCCTGCTGCCACTTCCTTCCTGGACGATCTCAGGACGAGTCCGGTTACTTTTAATCCGACCAGCAGCTCAGCCACTTTCTCCTCCTCCACGCAGCACACACGCGCACACACGCGCACACACACATACACACACACACAAACACACACACACAAACACACACACACACACGCACGCACGCACGCACACACACACACACACACACACATACACACGCACACATACACACGCACACATCCCAGGCATCTTCTGGCTGCTTATTGGATTGACTTTGAAGGTTGTGTGTGTGATTCAAAGCGGCTGCATGTTGAACCAGGTGGTGAATATTTAAGACTGGAAGAAGTAAAGGGATTTTTTCTTTTTCCTATGAAGGGAAAATATCTGAAGGACTAGTCTGATCAGCCAAACAGCTAAGTGTTTACAATGTAAGTACATGTGAAATTCAGCGTCAGAATTAAATGTGGTGGGCATGGTACAAAAGCCCTATGTACATTTCCTATCGCGTTTGAATAATGTATCAGTCATTTTATGTAAACTGGGATTGAGGTTGCTTGCAGACTTTTAGTGCGTGACTGTGCAGTTGCTTAAAAGCAGTTTGCTAAAAAAGAGTTAAATCTCTAGTAAATTATGGCGAACTTGTCTCTATCAGTGTCATAAGTGTTTAAACTTCGATTAAGTTAGTTTACATAATTTATGTGCTTGATATTATGAAGTATTGGAATCTTACTTGATTTAGTTGATTTAAAAGCTATGACCTTGTTGTGCTTGCACTCTGATTTATCAGACTAGGGAAACAATCTAGTTTCAGTGAAATGCTCTTAAACTTAGTTGTATCACAGACTCTTCAGTCTTGAGTTTAAGTAGTGCATGCTTGCAAGTGTTCAACTTTGTACATCTTTCATCTGAATTACTTACGTTTGAGATGGAAAAAACCCTTGCATTTATGTGGGAACATAAGTGATGGTCTGCAAGCCGATTTTGGAACAGTATGCTTTGGTCTTTACACAGTACTTTGAGTAACCTTTAAATTTTTTAACACAAAGGAGCTAATCAGAATTACAGAACTAGCTAACATAATCACTTACAGGCTAAGATAAAGTTTAATGTAAATGAGAGACTTGTAAAATTATTGTTGCATTAAGTAATTAGAATACTTACTATTTCCCATAAAACTTAGTGTGACCTCTTGTCAGCCTGAAAAACAAAACAAGTATAAAAAAAAATTAATAATCCCATTTCCATACTACTACTACTACTCACAATAATAATAATAATAATAAAGCAGTGCAGCATGGCACAAAACAAAACTTAATGAATCACTGTGGGTATCTAAGCATTGTCTTTTATAGAAAAGTTGTATTTTCTTTATTGTGTGTAATGATTATTATTACCAAATAACTACGTACTTAAATAAATACTGTAATAGACAATTCAAGACTAAAGGTTTAAGAGACTTAAACAGAGAAAGGCACTTTACCGGTACTTTGCTGATGATCAGAAAATAATAGCTTTGACATGAAGTTTTCCTTGCACATATCTGACAATCACCTTAATGGCATATGTCCTAGTTTCATATCTTTACTTTAAAATAACTATAAGATGAATGACAAACAAACAATTTTAGAAGCAATTTCTCATTTAGAAGACTAGATTTCTTTCATTGTCACTTTCCTGCTATTGGGTTTGAAGAGTAAAGATGTTTGTATGGAGTATAATAACTAATCCCTAGATGCTTGGCAGGGCAAGGAAATAGTACCACCTGTGAACCACTACTCCAACACATACTCATTTTCAGTGCAAATAAGTCATATGGTTTCTCTGCGCATTTGTTATTTTGTGAACTGTATTTATTACAGGATTTCAAGTACCTTAAGTCCAAAACCCACAAAACTTTCTTACTTTATTAGTTTTCCTAAAATATCCATTATATTATTCTTTCTGTGTTAATGAGTACATAATTCATAATGAGCCTATGCTGAAAAATCTGCCCACAAGTCTGTCCTTTTGGAAGTAATAGAAAAATTGCTTGAAAAACAACTTACGACAATGGCCCTTAATCCCAGGTGTCTATTTTCCTGGTTGCACATGTCCTTTTATTTTTAAAACTCACTGTTCATATACATTTACACTAATATGCTCTACATAGTATGAGAAGGTAGCTCTGGGACCTGAACATGGAGAAGCTCTTTCATGCAAGGAGTTCTTACACAACTAGTCCCCCTGTCAATGCTGAGACTACTTGCAAGAAAATGAGCTAGTCACAGGAATAGCAATTTACAGGATCAGGACCCAAAGAGACTAAACCTCTTGCCTGTCCTAAAGCTTTCATAGGACAGAGATGTAAAGAATGTCACTTTCAATGTCCTATAAAAGAATACAGGGATCAGATACTGTCTGCATCCTCTTAAGATTATTTGACCAAGAAAAAAGGAAATGTAAGTTTAGGAGCCTTATTAAAATTGGTACTAAATGATGAATAGTGTGGGAGATTAAGTCTAGTACAGTCATGTTCCTGAATTTCTAGTTTTGGACCATAATAAGAAAATTAATTCAAATAATTTCTTACTGTGAATTTTCTTCCAATATGGGACCCAGATTTTTTTTCCTTTTTTTAGACATTTCATCTACTTGCAACATGTATATTTAAAACCAGACATACCTTTCTTAAATGGTTCTTTTTTAAAAAAATGCCAATAATGTTACAGACAAAGAGAAATGAAGTTTCCTGAAGCTTTTCACAAAAGTTTGCTTAAGAAATATTTTGGTAACTCATTATTCAGTAGATAAAAGTAATTATATAGAAACTTAGGAACTGAGCAGGAGTTGTGAATAGAATATTTTGCCCACTTAATTTCTTTTAATTTTACTTTTCTCTGGAATAGATTAATTATTGTTCGTCAGGATAGTTTAGTTAATTTTCAGAGACAGCTGAAGTTATTTCTACATTTCTTTAAGGAAGAAGTCATTAATTGTTACTAGGCTCTTGAAAGAAAAAATGCTTGGTGTTTGATACATTAAGGTCCATTTTTATCTGTTTGATATAATTATTCAAAATTGTATGATAATTTTTCCAAAAATCAGGTAAGGTGTATTGGTATTTTTTTTAAAACACTGATGATGGCAATGAATCTACATAAGCTGTTATGTAATTTCCAAGAATTTAAAGTCCTTGCTTCAGCATCCTGAATCACAGCCAAAACACATTTTTTATGCATTTTATGTTTTTTAATTTTGCTATTTGATATCAGCAGAGAGATTTTGCTATATCCTCATTTATGTTCTGTAATGGTTTAGGTACAAAATATTTTTAAAATAATACATTTAATTCTGAAAGCTAGAAAATTTTAAGCTTAACAAACAGTTAGAATTCTGATATTTGAAAAGGATGAAAATAGAATTTTGGATCCTGCTTCAGAAACAAAATGGATTCAGAAGAACTTTGGTCAGCAAACACTGATGGTGCAAGTGAAAAATTGAAAAACTGAATTTTTAAACTATTTTTAGAAGTAATTACTTGAGTCCTCTGACCAGCTTTAAGGTCATTTTCTTAGAACTGATGATCAATGATACATATGGGCAGGTGATTAAAAGCTAGTGTCTTCAGCCCTCCACTTTAATGCCACTGTCTCATTGACTGCAGTGCAGGAGAGGTTGTCTATTCACTGAGATCTGTCATCTTTAGGAAATCAGACCAGCTTATAGGGGCGATTCACAAAACCAACAGTGACAACAAAGTCTTATGTGCCTTACAAAAGAAGGATTAGGCAGTTCACATGTCATTTTGATTGGACAGCAATAAAAGCTGATTGCTCTGGCATAGCAAGACACACTTCACTTTTAAGTGATCATTGTATGAGACAACTAGAACTCTGTTGCTTAGTCATTGTTAAATGTAATTAAAATCAAGGAAAACTCAATTTTGACATTACTGGATTTGTATGACTTTATAGTGAAAGTATAGCCACTTGTAGCATTGTTACACAAATTTCATAAAAATTTCTTTATACACCACTTTGGAGAAATACAATTAAAATGTGGTAGATTATTGTTCTTGGATTTTTTAAAAAACATACTTGTCTAGATATTTTCCTGTAATCACAATTTAAAGTTACTAAAAGTGACTAGGCTCTAAAAAGTGTCTAGAATGATACTAAATTCACTGCACTTAACCATATTAAGAACTTACGAGCAGAGGAATGTGCCTAAAATGTGTCAGGGCTTCACAGATTTATCAAAAATTATAATATTGAACAACAACTAAAGAATCTTATTTTATTCTCTTTTTTTAAAAATATCATGGGTTAAAAAGTATTATTTGCATTGCATGTATGTAGTCTGATTTGAAAATAGCCAAGAAATTAAGTGCTGCCCCTGTATTATTAAATATGTCATTTATCAGTGAGAATAGAGTTTTTTCCTATTTGCATAATTTAGCTAAAATGTACAGCCTTAACATTTAGAAGTATGAAAATAGAAAGCTGATAAATTCTATGGTAATTTCCTATAATATTTCAAAAGAACTCTTTTTTTACCCAACTGATGCCTCCTACTGTTTCACATAATAAAACACTAATGAGTCAACCATAAATGTAAACATTATTCTTTCATTTTCTTCATCTTATGTGGTACATAAAATTAATATTTATGTTTTTAATTTTGTATGCGTTATTTTAATCAGACAGGAAACTCATATAAATTCAGATGTCTCATTTTAATGGATACTGAAGGTGCTTTTCTATTTTCTTTCACTATAGCTTTGCCTAGCTGTGTTTTGAAAAGTTTAAGTTATATAGTTTAATTTCTATAGATTATGTTTTCATTTTCTCCTTTTGTTTCCTATGTGCATTAAATTAATTTCTCAACAATGCATTATTAGGCTTAAAAAATTCCTTAAAAAGGAATTTTAAACATTTGCTAGCATGATGCTTTGAAAAGTAAGCCCTCAAAATAGGCAATAAATGCAGTTATAGAAATGTTTGAAATGTCCTAAGGGACCTCGCAGCCAAATAAGATTAAAAACACTGGTCTGCAACCTGCTCGCTCACTACAGTCCTCAGAGAATACTTTCCATATTTTGTAGCCATTCCTGATTATTTTACTGTTGTATGATCAAGAAAACTCTGTGAAGACAGCTTTCAAATTCACAAAATGTGCATCTTACTCTTTTAGTTGTGTGTGTGGATGATCAGTACTTCTGAAAAATAGTTCATTTGCATAAAATATTGAGATGGAGTTTGAAGTGGTAAAGACAGTGTCCTTTTCTTACAAGTGCAGTCTGGTCATATAACTCCTGAATGCCTCAAAAAACCACATTCAGCTCTATCAGACAGCAGTAGAATTTTTTACCTTTTATTTTATGGAAAAGTTTAGTTTTCGAAAAGTTATCTAGCATCAATGCAAAGCAAAACATAGGGGCCTCAGCTGTATATTGGATCTGTCAGGTATGTTCTTATAATAATAAAGAAGCAGCCAAGACTGAGAATACTCTTACACAATAAATGCCACAGTTTTATGTAAAGCATGAGATCAATTTAGTGAAAACTGAATTGGGAATAAAGCCTGTTATGCTAAGACTTTCAAGAAAAGCAGTGAAATCCCTTGGTACTTATTCTGTTCAAGAAGTTTAAAGATATATAGTCAGTTTGCAATTAAAAATCAAAGTTTAAGAGTTAATATGAGTAGCAAAAATTTGTGTCTTCTCAATGCACATATGATAAATTAAGGGGCCTACTTACAGAAAAATTCTGACTGAATGCAGAGAGTCAAATCTATATATGCAAATCTTGGTCGTGCAAATTAGTATCTGAATTTAGAACATTTTAAAAGTGCATATTTTAGGATTGTGTTTTGCCATCAGCCCTTTTAACACAGCATTTTCCTCCCAGTAGTTTTAAAGTGCAAGATCAGTTATTTATTTAACCCAAGAAATATGAGATAGAAACCAACTTCCTTGCATCTTGAAAGTGTTTCAAAGTATGCAAATGACACCTGTTATTCTGTGAGGAAAGCTAACATGCTTAGAATTTTCTGATATATTTTCTGATAGAATTTTCAGATATATTACATTGCAGCTTGCATTGTGAAAAGAATGTAAATGTGGAAAAAAAATAGGGGGAAGTGTAGTAAAAAAGAATCCGTGTCATTTCCAGTGTAGGACTGATACTCTGAATTACTGCCAAGCAGAACCCTACCCAGCTTTTTTTCCCTTTCCTTTTTTTTTTTTTTTTTTTTTTTTTTTTTTTTTTTTTGTTTAAGCAACCACATTTAGATTGCAGAGATCTAAATTAGTTCTAAGTCAAATTGTGTTAAATTAGATCTAAGTCAGATTGTGTTATCTGACTTAGAACAATTTCTGGACAAATTGTCTGAGAATTATTTTAGTCCTATATGGAATACACTGGCGCAATATGGATTCAGTAATCACACCAGTGAGGTCAGATAGACTGTGCCCCATTTGTAATCCCCTGAACAGGTGTTTTAGCAGTCACCTGCTGCAGCAGCATTGATGTACTTATTTCTGCCTTCTGGCACCTTCCCTAATATTGGAAGCCTGCAAGAGCTCGAGTGAAGAGAGCTTCAGAGATCTTGGCCAGTACAGCTGGTCCTGGAAGTCAGTCAGTATCTGCTTCCTTCATTTAAGCTAACCATAAGGCAGCCCACAGATTAAGGACAGAATTGAACAGATGGCATACAGCTCCTCTGCCTTCTTTTCCCAGGTTATAAAGCTGATATGAAACTTAGATTCAAATCTAACAAGTCTTATCTTACTCTTGTTTCTTCAACTGTATAATTGATTAAATGAAGTTTATAATAAAAATTATCAACCAAATACCAGTGCAGGAATTCATCTTAAATATTACTATCTCTTATTTTTCAGGCTGTAATCTCAAAGTCTAAGTGAACTGAATTAGAAACAACTTTATTTATGTTTGCTTTTATAGATATAGGTTGCATGCCACTTGTGGAAACCACACTCAGTTAAATTTCACTATTTACTTTTAAGTTGTCAATCAATAGCTGTTAGGAAAGTATGTACAAAGGGCAAGGAGGGAGGCTTGTGAAATTGTTTATAAACCACATCAGAACAAGCTGACAAATTGCAGAACACTATCCACGTGGAACATTAATTTTAGTAATATAAAAAATCAAGTCACAGATTTAGCATGTGCTATTTGTGTGATTTTGAATAAAATTCTTCCCCCTAGTGAAAAAAATGTCAATATGACATTATATTTGAAATAATAGTCCATTTTTTAACCAGAATGTTAAGATTTTGTTGGGTTATCAGAGAAATTATAATGTTTCAGAACATATTCACCCTGTAAGAAGTTTGACTGCAGTACTTTTCATTTAAAAATTCAATATGAACTTCTCAATGAACGCTGTTTTAAATAATTTCATCAGAGTTGGGTGGAAAAGCTGTCCCTAAAATGGGGGCTAGCAGGGGAGGGCATTGTAGACAAACAACAGGACACTGAGGTCCTGTGACCATCCTGTAATGCTGGCCCACGTGTCCCCTTCAGCATGGCATTCTAGCCTCTGAATTTTACTGCCAAGAACTCGCTTTTGATGCCCATATCCCATGGGAATGCCTATGTTACTACTATAAAAATGCTAATATTTTGGGGATATTCAGTGAAACCAGCAGGAGACTGTATGTTGTCTAGATTTAGCCTCAGGACTGCTATATGTCTGTCCATCAGAGTCCTGAATGGGTTTCTGCTTATGATAAGGGGGAGAACAGCAATAGAGGAGGATGGCTTTTAGGGAGGTTAGAAGGACGTGGATATGGTCTGATGGGATACAATGAAGGAGAGTTAGTCATGTTAGTCAGACTTAAAATTTTAATCTTGCAGAATTTTTTCATTAAAAATTCCTATTGAAGTGTATATAATTAATCTTGCTGTGAATAATCTTTAATTGTTGCAGACATAGGGCAGTGGTCTTACTGATTGTTCATGGAAATATGTTGTAAGGCTGTAAGGAAAGATCTTTGGAACAGTATTTGATGACACAAATTTGATTTGATTTTGCCAACAGAATCTTGGAGAAATCATCAGTTTTCCCGTCATCTTGTTTATGTTTATGAGATGGACATATCATATGATATGCAGAAGAATGAGAAAAAAATCCATGTTACGACCCCAGTGCAATCTATGAAATTTGTGAATTTGCATACTTACTAATCTTGTTCATGACATATTTTTTATTTCAGAATACTGAGCCAGAAAATACATTCATGCAGTGGCATACAAAAATTATAACTTTATCCAAAACACATGTAGACAAATTTTAGAAATTATAAATATGACCATAAATGTTGGTAAGAGTGTATGTACTGGTATGGTCATTTGAAACTAAAACAAATGTCATTCATGTTCCTGAGTATACACATTTAAAAGACTATAAGCCAGGCTAGTACTCTTTGTTATATGATGTGTAGTTAACAATAGGAAATAATATAAATTTATGTTCAAAATGTGTATCAAATGAAAAAGAAGAAGTGGAAAATTTTTTTTCCACTTTACTCTTAAAACATGATGAAATGATTGCCAGGCTACCTAATTGAGGCAAACTTCCCATAATTATAGATGTATCCTTGGTAGGTAGAAATCTGCATATCTTCACAGGGAAAACAGGATCTGATGTCTCCATTTTATTGTTAATGCTGCCATAAAAATGATTATGCATAGGACAGAAAAAGAAGAATGATCTTCTACATTTCCTGTAATATTGGCATACAAGTTGGACTAATATTTTTGTGGGTTTTCCAAAAATTGTTATTGACAAAGCAAAATGAAAATCTATTTTCAGTACATGTTCCAGTACTTAAATCCTCATTGAGAACCGTGCATTTAGTTCAGTTATGCTTCCAGTAGATAGTGTCACAGGCTTAGTATTACACTGAATGGTGACATGCAAAATAGTAATATAGAAAGCATCCTTACTGGATGCTATCTTTTCTGGAATTTCATATTTTTAAAAATTGCTTGAGAGGTGATACAATGGTGATAGGCATAATGCAAATCATTATGACAGATAAAAAGCAAGCAATAGAAAAATTACAATTTTGGCATCATATTTTTAATGTTATTAGGATTATTTCCCTATATTTTTAATCATGTAGTAATACAAATATCTGAGGGTGCAAGGATTTCTCAATGGAGGCAGGGTGTGTTTATTTAACCAGTTTATAACAATAAGAAGCAATATGGAACAGAGGTGTGACAAAAATAGGGAGACATTCTGCTCTGTTTTTAGGAGCAGTACTTGTCACCTATCTGGACAAATTATGAATTTCTTGAGCTGCTTTCTGTTACAAGTCTCTAAAAGTCACCACTGTAGAACAGTAGCCCTCTGTTCTACCAAATTTTTATATATGTGATTACAAGCAAACCCCTCATGAGACCATCACTTCATTGACTACTTCAAGAGAATACTTCTACAGATTTCTGATAAAACGTAATTTTGAGAATAGTTGGGAAGAAAGTATTTGTCCACCCCTTTTGCTTTACTGTTTTCCAGATGTGATCAGAAAGGGGAAGCTATTCCACTAATGGATCAGAAGGTTGCTCTATGAATTAAATACCATTCTAAATGGTATTTACCATTTTACCATTCTAATACCATTTATCCCATGTTTGATAAATATAAATTCAAAATACAATGTGGATATATTAAAAAGGTCTCTTTAAAATCACAAGGAATCTAAAGATGTATAATTTTGTGAGATTCTGATGATGATAATATGTGAAAGAAAGAATCATCAGCATTCTATTTTCATATGTTGGTCTACATCCTACTCTTATATGCAGACTAGTTAAATAAATACCCACTCTTATGTCTGTTCACAAAGACCACTTTCTATGACCATGATCTAAACTAGATACCTAAATCTAAAATGTAGGCTTTCTTCTGAAAAGGTGAGCATATGGCGCATTCTGTTTCAAAGTGTACTCCAAATTTTGAACAACTTTCTTAAATGCAATAATTGTCAGCACCAAATGTAACCCATCAGTTTCAATTTCCAAGGAGACTAGGGAGGAGAATCTTTCAATATGAGTTCCAAAACCTAAAAATATTGGGAGTATTTTAAAAATGTATGTTTATCCTTAATGTAAAATTCAGTAATCATCATCTTCCAAGAGATAAATGAACTTTATTTAAGGCAATAGATACAAGGTAAAAAAATTGCAAGCGAAGGGCAAAAGCTGAAAAACAGTATAAAAGTAAAGTGAAAAAAGTAAAATGGCAAGTGAAGGGCAAAAGCTGAAAAACAATATAAAAGGGACTCAGAACTGCCAACTGTAAATTTTCAATGGAACGGCAAACTTCTTTTTCTTTTTTTTTTTTTTGTGCAAGTCTGTTATGAAATGCCTGAGTGGAATGAAATTATCACTTTTACTAAAACCTTGAATTTGTGTTGGAATATGTTCAGAAAATTAGAAAGGACTTAGGGTGACATCTAAAAGTGGAATTTAGGTTTTACTTTACTATGCCCTGTTATCTACTGGAATCCACATCCCAAATTAAATCTGTAAATTCTTTATGAACATTGGTTTAATTTTTATGTCAGAAATTCACGAGTTGAGAAACCTGATTGGAAAGACTTCCAACTCTTAACATAGAGCAGTTAATGGTAAATTCTCTTTTCCATTGGTTATAGAACATTGTGGGAGAAAGCTAGTCTCAGTTTCCAAATGTGAGGCTGTTACATTTTTGTATAGGTAATGAAATAGTCATCAAAGGAGGGACTGTAATTGAGTAATGTTTTGCTGGAATGCCATAGTTCCTTACCTATTGAGGTAGTCTCGCCATCTATTTTACTTCTCTTACTAAAAAATGCAAGCCTTTCTATGATTCTAGTCTGTAATATAGCTTTCTGTTTAAACTTATAGCTAGTTTAAACAACCAATTCAATGCCATCTTTGCTATTGCATTGTCTGAAAAGTTTGATTTTACTTTATAAAAGACAATGAATAAGAACATATTTCTTTTAATGTTACCTTTATTATTGCAAGTGCATTCATCTAAATACATAAAAATAGATAATAAATACTTCTGTGACAGTCTTTCATAATTTTTAGTGACCTCATCCTTTCATTTGAGTTAGCTTTTGAACAGATACATACTATGTCTAATGAAGCTCTGAAATCTAGGATAAGAGTTAGAAACACGAAGAGATGTTTGAATGTGAGGACAGTGAGCATGCTGTAAATGAGTAATGAATTGATTATGAGTTGGCTGAGACAGGAATTACAGCTCCAGGGTGTGCTAAATCTCTCAATCTACCTCAGAGTGTTTCATAAACCTATAAGAGAAAAAGTAGTTCCAAAATAACAATTTTTTTGCATGTTCTCTCTCATCTTCACACCCAGAGTTTGGGTGGTCTTTTAGGAAAGACCTTGTAGCCTAGCATGCATGACTTGTCAGCCAGTTTCTTGTATAGTTAATGTGCCTGTTGAATATGTGGGTGTGAGTCAAAAGCTGATTTCGTGACCACATTATTAGGCTTGAATTAATGAAGAAGAGTTAAGTCTAGTTAAAAAGTTGTGGATATTCTATCTTGACTAGTATTTTTCCAAGAGCTTGAAAAAACATGCTGCTTTTTCCTTTTCTTTTACTATAATTTGGAAGTTCTGATCTCTTCTCATGAAGAGAACTTACATCAAAATATAATAATGTGTTTATTTAAGAGTATTTAAGACATAAGTAAGTATATGACACTATGTCCTTTGTTCATGTATTTTAGCATAACTTCACTGACTTGATGACCTACTAAAAACTGATTTATATATAGGATTCATGCTGTTAATTAACATCCACTTCTTTTTCTCAGTTCTGCTCTGACTCTTTTTCCAGACATTAGAAACAAAGGTACCATTTGAATAGAACATTTCTAAAGAAGATCTTCTTATCTTCTCTTCCGGACCACCCTGGGAAGAATGTATAAAGATGTACCACTTCTTTGATCAAGAGCATTATAAGCAGACTTAAGCAGTTTTCTAAGTCCCTCTTGGGTGTACGTGTGTGCTTGCCATTCATCCATCCTGAAATGAGATGGAATGTGAAGGTACATGTTATGCTTTTCTAGAGCTGTTCTCAGATTAGGAGAGTATACCTCAGCTTCTGTCTGCTAGATGTTAATTGTATTATGTAACAATCTGTGTGGGTTTCATAAAGTCAAAATCATTCAATTTTTCTAATGTGATTATGAAGCACTTTCAGAATACCAAATAATCACTGTAGATGGATTGTATACAGGCTGAGACTGCTGGCCTCATGAGACTTCCAGGTGCTCCAGATTACTTAAGGTGCTCAGACCATTAGGCGGTGTATGAATCTTCACTTAGCTGGCAGTCCAATTTTATTCCTGATGTATAAGACAAAAGTGTGTAAAATATCATGATAAAATTTAGAATAGTTTGTATGTCCTTTTTACTGGAACACTATATTCTCAAAAAAGAGATGGAGGGAGGGAGGGAGGGAGGAGCAAGCTTATTTGGTCTACCTTCAGGTATTTAGTTAATCTTCAATTAACCAAAAGGGAAACAATGTAAATTACTTTACAGCTGAAAAAAAGATTTTAGAGACTCATCAGAATTTCTGAATTCTTTCCTGAGTATAAGCATGCAGTTCTGGTGCCATGATGAGTCAATAGCTGGAGAGTGTTTTTTACTATTTACTGAAGATCAGGTTCTCCTTTTATGTGAGAATATATAGTTACCATTATTTGTGGTGGCAGTTTTTTACTGACGACTGTAACTTGCTGATTCTTTTTAGAGCCATCTTGGGTTCTCAATCCATATATTCAAGCGAAACTTGAGAAGATGCAAAGAGCAATAGCAAAGCTGACTCAATCACCATTTATGCTAATTCAGCATGTGAGAGGCCCGTGTCCTGTAATGCTAGACTATTAGCAGGTTATTTGTTTTGTATTGGTTTTAGGTATAATGCTGCTTTTGTCTGAGAGCACAGCTAAGCAGAGAAAGGATATTCTAGCGTCTGTGATGGCAGCTTGTATTTGGGAAGTGCGGAATCAACTCTTCCAGAACCTCTTTTAGATTGCTGTGAAGATTTCACTTTGCTCATGCATCAATTCCCTGTCTGTAGAATGAGATAGTGTTTCCCTGAGGCAGATTCTGTGTGACCCAAGCACTGTGGTAACAGTGTCCATATGAGTACCATGGGGAATAAACAAGGCAATGTAGACTATAAATATGTAGTGGCTTTTAGAGTGTTACAGTCTAAAGCAAAGGAACAGATTCTTAGAACTTCACTTTTGCTAGAAATTGATTTTAATTAAAGTTTAGAACTTTCTGCTTCTTTCTGTCCATTTTTCTTCTACTTCTTTAGTAGTTGTGCCAAGGTATCCATGTGTGTTTCTTCCACTGTCATCTGGCTCATTCCCAGCAGATGCACACAATCTGTTTTGCTGTCATTGACAGGGCTCAGTTATGAAAAAATGTGGCAGAACATGCTGCTGTAGTCACTTATACAGGATTCTCTTTTCTAAGTAACTGAGAAGAAATTAATTATTTTTATTTTTTTACATATTGTTCAGTCTTGGGGTTTTATCCAGGAAACTTTGCATTGGGTTAAACAGGGTGTTTGTTTGACATCTTAGCTTTCTTTTTGAATTCCTACTTTGTAAAGTTAAAATTTGCCAATTACATGAATTATAGAAATCACCACAGAATGTTGACAGGCCTCAGTTTCAAGTGGCGACAGTAATTCTGGCCATTCAGGAATAAATGTAGTATTTCCAACTGTTTTAGACAATATTATAGTGTTTCTTTTTTATTTTGTAATATAAACACAAATTTCCCCACTTACAAATAATCCTGATCATCCAAACACATGCACTCTTAAGTATCCTGAATATACATTAATTATACAAAAGGATTTTGTATACAGGGATAACGTGTTCCTTCTCATACAAAGTTACAGACAGTAAGAGGCTGAATAGAAACAAATCAAAAAATGATATTTTTTTACTTTATTGCCTACAGAATAAAAGCCATAAACCTTAATGCTATTATTGTGATATTTTGGTAACATATCTTAACAAAGATTAGGGCCTGTACAGGATGCTGTGCAAATACACATTAATGAACGGCTCTACCTTTGGCCTTCACAGCATGAACAAAAAGGATAATAAAAGAGAAGGTAGATGGAAAGAAATGAAAATTTTTTTTACTATTATGAATGTCTTGCCTTTCTTCCCAGTGTTCAAAAGGAAGACTTGGTGTAAGTAATTTAACTTTATGGAAGGTATCTAACAAGAAAAACACTGTTTATTAGGTGATACAGTGTTCTCACTGTCTTTGCCAAAGAAAAAATTAATCACCAGCTCAAATTTTGTGTTCTTCCTTCTTTGCTGCTTTCTACCTCTGTCTCAATGAAGGCAGAGACAACAACAGCAATTTTTCCACACTGGGTTATTAAGTTTACAGCATGAGCCATTAAAAAACCGCTAATATTAAATATGTATAGGAATTCTACATGTTTATTAAAAAACAGAATTTGGTTTACAAGCTGATATTGCCTGTAATACTTTTATTTTTACCTAAATTTTCCTTTTGAATTGTTCTTTGTTCATACGGGCTGACAGCTCTGGCTTATTTCTTTTTTTTTTCTTCTACAGCTGAAAGAAAAAAATCTTCCACAGCTAGAATCTCTATTAATTCCCCAAACTGAAAACTAGTTTAGTGAGCCTAGTTTTGGTTGGCTTTGAAATGTCTGCATATATACATTAACATAAATGAAATATATTTAAATAAATTTGATCTATATTTTTAGGATTTTTTAAAGACTATTTCATTTTGGGAAATGCCTTTATATACTTACAACTCTGAATTCACATTGTTGCCCCTCACCTAGTTGCAGATTTTGTAGCATTGATAGACTATTATGTTAAAAAGGCTATCTGTAAATATGCAACAGTGGTAGACTGACATTAGCTAGGCTTGTGGTTTTTCTGTAAATTTGTTTCTTATGATCATGTACATATACATATGTACATGCATATATATATGCGTGTGTGTGTGTGTGCGCACTTTTTATACAAATATGTATGGTTTTCAAACTATGATTGCATGCTGCTGGGTATGCCTTAAATTGTAAACAAAACTGTAAAAAATGTCTCTTCAATTAGACCTCACGAAAATAATAAGTCCGTAAACATGTGGTATTCTTTCCCCATATATATACAGTTATTATATAAAATAAAAGTCTTTCTTCCATTGATCTAAACCTAAAATCTTCTGTATTATGGGTTAAAAATATAGTAATTCTTAGTGTGGTCTTTATATGTACTTTTATATATGTTGGCATCTTTTGGTCTCAAAAAAATAAATGTAAGAATACCGAACCTAATTTCTCCTGATTTTATAGACAGGTTGAATTAAAAGATGACTGTAACCCCTGTTTTTCATCATAATATTTTTAATTTGTATGTTTTTTCAGGAGACTATTCTTGTATTTTGGAGAGGTCTGTTACAAGCTACACCTTCAAAGTTTCTGGAAATAATTTCAACTTTTTAATTAGTCCTAAAATTAATTTAGGATGGGATTTGCTAATGTGGGCATTTCTAGGAGACAAATAGCATCAGTGTATCACATATAATTTAAAAAGCAGATAGAAAAAGTAGGGTCCTCAGATGATTACTTTTACTAATTCTGTGTCTTGATTGCTAGGCTCAGTTTAACTCCAGAAATATGTTACGACTTAGCTATTACTCTTTTAAGACTAAGATTGCAACACATCTATTACTTGTTTGGTTAGCAAGAAGAGAAAGGGATAATTTAATACATTTCTAAAAGAGTAGAATTTATATCCTAATCTTGTGAATTGATACTTCTCCAAAGTGTCAGGAAAGATGGTAAAGACCAAATGAAAGACTTCAGAATGTAACATTTTCTCATTGTGCCACCTGTCAACCTTGATTTTTTAAAATTTAATCATATTGATTATGGTTTGTTTATTAAAAACAAAAACAAAATCAAAAACAAAAACCAAACAAAAAATCAAAACCCAAAACAAAAAAAAAACTCCCTCCCCCCCCCAAAAAAATTATAATTTTAAAAGCCTATAAAATTCATTTCAGCTTAGTAGAACAATACATTGCTTTTAGATCTAAATGCTAAACACAAGAATCTCAACACCATTTGCCTGGTATTTTATGATCCTATATGGAATCTTATATGGAAAAAAGGTGACATTTATACACATCCAAACTGGACAAATTAGATGATAAATTCCAAAGCTGAAGACTTGCTATATAGAACTTTATTCTGAATGCTAAGCAGTTTCAGATTCTGTTTCAAACCTCAGTATTGATCTCACTGTAAACACCTAATAAGTAAGAAGATATTAAATAAAGAGGATCTTTCAGTTTGTTTTTTTTTTTTTTTTCATTTTACATAGCTGATAGCTTTCTATTAAAAAAAAACAAAGAAACAAATAAACAAAATCATAAGAGAACTGGTTAAATGATTATCAGAAAAGCAATAGACTGAGAGCTGCTTTTTTCACAGGTGCTGCAGCTTTTAATTTACATGAAGTTTTGTATTCCATTTATTTTCATCACTACTGAATAGGGACTAGTATTTTCAGTGTCCTAGTAATGTTTCAGGAATAAACATTGATACTTAAGTGATAGTATGCAGATATCTGCATACCTTCGGATAAGCCAATATATAAAACAGGTCAGTAAATCCTGTATATACTTCCATCTTATAGTTCATCAGTAACATAAATAACTTGAAGACATCCTTAAAGGTATCAGTTGTATGCATGATTATACACTGGAAAATTAAGATATAATTAATATTATAAGACTAGGTTTTCTTGCTGTTAAGGAAGTAGAACAGTTGGGGCTTTTTCCTGTGAAAATATTTTCCAGTGCCTTACCAGTAGCATGTTTCCAATGGGAGAATCACCCTCTCTAGCTGGCTGAAGCAGGTTTTTTCCCTGTGTAAGACTAGATGTGGATTTTTCATGAGCAGAAACAACCTATTTTTGTGATGTGAGCTGTCCTCAAAAATGTATTATTCATAGAGCATGGTTCTTCACCAGTAATGATAGCTTGAGCTAGTACTGCCCCCGGTGAAAGCACTGCTTGTATGGGGAATTTTTTCTTTATAAAAATACACAATTGGTTTTTTAATCTGTTTGCCTGCAGATGCAGGACAAACACATTACTCAAGAAAATATTATATTTATACACAATTTAAGAGAGAAGGGGACTGTCTGGATGGAGACAGAGCTGACCACGAACTCTTACACAGTGCAGAGAATTGCTGTGGTGTACAGTCATGCTACACCTGCCTAAATCTCAGTTGTGTGCATCTATGCAGTGCAAGAGATACCTTACAAATGATTAATTTTGAATCCCATCACAATATTCAACACAAAAAAAATGTATATACAAAAATTAATTATTTGGCCAATTATATTATGGCCTCTGTTTCTCTAACAATTTGTCATTGACAAAAATATAGACAGTGCTTTAATTATAAGATTATTTTGAAGAAAAATACTGTAATTTTGAGGGTCCTTTTCTGCATTATTCAGAAAATTTAAGCATGTTCACAGTGTTAATATGACTGACGACTAAGCGGCTCTTTCATGGTAACACTTCTAAATGATCTTATATTGAGCTTAATTGACAAAGCTATTAATACCATTTTAATTTTTTTAGTTGCCAGTGTCATTAAGCTTGCAAATAGACTGTCTCCATAACTGTTCCATTTTTTTATTTCTGTTATCTAACGTATGTAAAAATAAGAACAGACAGATAGCTTTGTTGTTTTGAATGTCTTATAATTCCACTTCAGTTTGTTTGGAAAATTAAGTGTGAAAATATCAAACATAAGTAGGTGAAAACATAACATATATCTTTCTGATTGTGTAGATTCTATTGTGTAGATAATATACATTTGACGTTATAGAATGAAACTTCTCTCTTCGGTATGTTGTTACAAAAATGCCAGGCAAGAAAGCTCTTACTCAAATGCTCAATGTGCACCCCAGTTAAAGTCAGGCCTATATCAGACCTACTGGGCAATTCAAGCACTGAAAGATCCTGACATTTTTTTGAATGAGAAGAGCCAGGGCACTTCTGGAGCTGAGAAAAGAAACAGTTAATTACAAGAATGTAAAGCAGATGTTTAGGAAATGTGTAATCTCTTATCAACAGGATCATTTTCAAATCTTCAATACTTTCTTAATTTTTATCATGTATGTCTATATAGGGCATGCAAGGCAGAGAATTTTTCTTCTCTTTTGCATAGAGTACACTTCCCATAAGCAGAAGCTGGGTTATGGACAGAAATAATCTATATTTTAAAATAATAAGAAAAAAAAAGAAGACAAAGCAGCAAGTTTGTGTCATAAAAAAGATTTTGTCTGCTACAGGTTTCAATCAGAACTTCTGCACACAGTAGCTTCCCAGACAACCAGGCAACTGCAGCTATTTCAGCTTTATATTAAGCTAATATGTTCTTTCCCTGAATATCCACTGTTATGTAATAACACTGAAAAATAGTCAACTTGTTCATACAAACTTATCCAAGAGACCTCTTCCTTTAAGCAATAAGGCCTGGTGGCTGTGGACGATCTTTTTCTGAATGACTAAAATTAATCTAGTTTTGGTTTCATTGACTATCTTGCTTAATAAAATATATATAGAAGCAGATTTGTACTGTTTCTATTTTGAATTGAAGTGTGAGAAGATTTATTCTGTGAAAGCCATTTCTCTTCCTAAAACTCGAATAGTGGTACAGGTTTTGTTGCACAAAGAAACTTGCATTACTATCTCCTTAAGCTCCTTCTTCCATTTACTGAAGTCTTGCTAGCAAAAGAGAAATTCCATATCAGAATTTTCATCAAACATGCTCTATTTTCTGGCATCTTTAAGTGTGAAATTCTCACACAGCACGTTTCAGAAAACTTTAGGTTCTGAAACAGACCAGAAAGTTTCTTCCTGTCTGCATGAAGCCATGGGTGTTATGAAAGCTTATACATGCACAAAGCTGATCTAAATGAGGTTTTGGGGACACAGTAATATGAATATATTGTGTGGCTGTTTTAAGATAAAGGACCAAATTTTAGTAGAAGACCTGAATTCTTTTCCCATCTGTAGACCTGCTACATCACTCAAAAAATTCCATTTGAAAATTTCTACTTTTGTTGTAAAACTTCACCAGTGTCTCTACGTGATAAGTGAAAAGGACGAAAAGAAAATTTTATTATATACATTATTTTATAATCAGTGTATTTTTTTCAGAAGCTTCAAAATAAATAACACTTGTCATTTGAGAGCTGCAGCTGTTAGTCTGTTGAGACATAAGAGGAGATGGACAGATATTGAATTATTCATGAAGGCTATTGCTATAGTTGATAGAAGTTCATCAGCTAATTCCCCCACTCCATTACGAACTTTCTTTCAAATTCAGTCAAGCTACAGGAGTACAAGCTGTTACTTTTAATAATCATGCTACCAGAAGTTTCTTAAATTATATCACATAAGCTTTCTCTTTTATGAAAGTTACTTACTGTTCGTTAGAGGCTGATAGGTGCTTAATTTTAAATACTTTTAATACTACTAATTCATGAATAGTGTGAACAATATGATATTCTTTCAAAATGTAACTTTTACAGAAAATGTTTTTAAAATGCATGCAATAATTTTTACCTTAATCCAGCTTGATGACCCAAAGTCTGACATTTTAATTGATATGCATATTTAAGTATTTTGTGATTTATGAACACAAGGAGGTTTTGGGTGCTGTAACTTACAACATGTTTTTCAGTTTATAGGCCAATTCAACATGTATAAATGCAAGAAAATCTCAGTTTGCCCAAGCATGAGGAAATCAAATGCTAATTCTCCTGCTAGCATGAGGGAGTTGAAGCAGATGATCTCCAGAGGTCCTTTCCAAACTTAGGTATTCTGGGATTCTGGAAGAAGCTAACAATTTTGTGGTGCAGGCTGTCAGAGTAATGATCAAATGCTGATATTTAAGGTTAGTTTGGCAGACACCAAAATCATGTCATGAAGTGAGTGGTCATAGGTATTGCAGGAATGTTAAATATCAAAGATTTTGTCCCAGTTTGAGTGATAAGGAGCTGGGTGACTCTCGCACAAAAGATTCCACAAATGTAGCTCTACTTTTCACATAGGCCAGGTGAAAGGGGGCATGTTGTCACCTATCTCTGCTTTGGCCACAGCAAAAGCACAAATCTTACCAACATGTATTTGTTTTCTTAAGGAGATTTCTTTCTCTTTTTACACATCACTGCAGTCTGATTTGGGGATTTGAGAGCAGTAAGAAATTGTAGTAAAAATTTATTCTCCAGTTCAGCCCCCTCTTTGTGGAGATTTCTGTAGTGAATGAGATTGAAAAATGTCTGTTCTGTGGTGTGCTTGATGCAGACAGTGCTCTTATTTATCCTGTGATGACCTAATAGCAGCAGCAGCAGCACATGCCCTTTTGATGGAGAGGATTATTGTAATTTCCTCCTAGAAAGGCTTCTAGCAGCTCAGCTCTGTCACTTGCAGCCTGTTCAGAATTCAGTGACACACTCCCATCCTGTCTTGAGCAAGTACAATCCTTTGCCTTGTACCTTCACTCATTTACTTTATCTGCTATGAAGTAGCTGTTTGATTTTAAGGTTTGCTGCCTTAGTTTTGAAATCCTTAATGATTCAGATCATGGCTATTTTCGAAAAGTCCTCCACAAATACCATATTGACAGATATAATCACCCCCACAGTATATTTTAGGAATCTCAGCATCACATCTTAAGTTGCCAAGTTATGTCCTTTGCCAAGGTAGGCCTTCAGGTAAGGAACTTCCCCAGAAAATCTGTCTTGAACCATATATACTTATCAGAAAACATTAAAATTAAATTTATCTTCTTGGTTACTTTTTAAAATCACTTTCTTATTTTTCAGTGTAATTTCTATGAGGACTGCATTTATTCCAGTTCCTCTGAGCAGTACTTGGAGTTGTTCAAATTTTCTTTTTCCCTTATTCCTCTTCAAATTTTATTTTTCCATAAGCATACTACTGATGTAGTTATGGATAGTGACTTCTAAATGGTGTGTCATGTTTCATGTCAAAAGCATGAACTTTTTTGTGTTAACATAAACAGTATGTCAACATGATTGCTTACTAAATAATACACAGGCTGTTTAACATTTAATGTAATTCTAAAACTTGTATTTGAATCTTTATTCCTCTTTACAAAGAATTATCCCTTTTTTCTTCCTATTATGCATTGTAAGTCACTAGGGTTCAGTTGTACAATGCTGTAGCTCTTGTCTGCTTGTCTTGCTGTGCATCTTGTTATTTCTCTTCTTGTTGTTGCAATTACAGTGACATGTTTACAACTATGTTAGTATGGTGCTTAATTTTCCTCATTGATGATAAAGTAATAAGGCTATGTTTGAAGAAGCTTAGACTAGATGCCAAATGGTAATGGCTTCAGTGTGGTCAAATGGATTCTGCACTTGTGGGCCTCCATGAAGTACTTTGAATAAGAAATCTGTTTTCTTCTGTTCCGTATCTGAAATTTCAGTCTAATAATTTATAACCTGAAGTGAATTATGAAAGCTGTTGGGACACTTTTTACCAAGTTGCTCTAAATACTGTTCCATGCACTGATAATACCCCCTTTCACCTGAATACAGAACTGTATTTAGATGAACAAAACTTGAATCCATGTTCACTGCATGAGGGATTAGGTTTTTCATCTCATATATACTCATTGGTTTCAAATTCTCATTGGCTTACTTGATTTATTCAGGTACAGTAACAACATCTGTGATTTTACTCATATTAACCATTACATATGTAATTAATCTTAGTTACAAGAAGAATTCTGCAGTCCTCAGCAAACTATTTAAGTGCTTTAAATTAGGCATTTACATTCATGCTTGTGGGTTTGAGGCTACAAGTCATAGTACTGCAAAGACTTAAGTATTTGTTCAAGTTTGCAGTTTTTTGGTGTTGTACCAATGTCAAAATTACTTTCATCAAGTAAAATGCTGCCCCATTAAGACTTTGCTTAATAGTCTGGTGTGATGGTGTCTTCTAAAATTATTTTAAATCCTGTGAATTTTACACTATCTCATGGGTGCAAGTATATTAAATAATCTGATTTAAATGGGCACAATTCAGAATGTTTCCTAGACTGTATTATTAGAAAATGAAAGCTAATCTGAAGTGGGAAAAAAAGTTGTTGGTGGGTGGTTTCTTCTTACATCAAATTTTACAAATCAGTTAATTTCAGGAAAAAAAAAAAACTGAAGTGGAGGAAGTTGACATGTGTACCTGAAGTTAACTTCATTACATTTAGATTTTCCTAAATTTTACTTCTGTGCAAACTCCTTACTCTAAGATTAGCAAATTGATGACTTTTTCAACTTTTTTTTTTTGTCTTGTCATTTTTAGTAGTCTTCCAATGGACTACACTCAATGTCAATGCCAAGGAACCTTTTAGCCCAAATAATTCTTGAAACAATCCAATGGTATTACATATTATTAAGCTGGGAATTTACAAATGCTCATTAGTGGATAGTCTTCAGGGTAACATATCTTAATCACTAAGCCTTGAAGCACCATCTCAGCAGAATGTGGTGTTTTTAATAGCACTGGTTCCTGTGAGAAAATTTTATTGTGGCATCATGGAATAATATGCATTCTTTTGCTTATGGTTTATTCTTCATAGATACAAAATGGTAAAAGAGGTGTGTAAATGTATTTTAATTCAAAGTACTTAGCTCTTAGTACTTAGTATTTAGTTCTGTTACAGTTCAGAGATTGAATAACCAGTATTAAAATACTACTTGTTCTTAGTCATGCTATACCGGATGCTCACAGTGAGAATATTGATCAACTACTGGTAAAAATATACAGCACATTTTACAGATCATTCCTAAATATTATATTCCTCTGTTTCAGCGTTCCCCAGAACTGCTGAAAATCAGAAGTTTAAAACTACTACATTCAATAATAGATAATATGTTTCAATGCTGGTTGCAACTTTGTTCTAGAAGGACTCACACTGAGGTCACTAAATGGTATCCTTAAAGAATGACAATATTTTATATTATTATCATTTTATATTAAAGTCATGTTATTGTTATATTATTATTTATATTATTTTCCCTCTTGTTCTGATACTTGGGTAACTCTTCTGGGATTTATGCTCTACATGTGTATGAATTTATACAACAAATAAGGTGTGTCAGAATGCAAAATTTATCACAGACTTGAGGGAAACTTATTCAATTACTTAGTTTTCAGCATGCAGTTAGACACTGGCCATACGGCAGTATAGATAGGAGAAAAACACAGCTTATCTTGCTTGTCTAGGACTTACCAGTCTGTGGCTGATAACCCAGGCTGATCCTGACCTTGGCAGCATTGCACAGTCTTTATGAGAGGATGAATTTTAAGAATTTCTCTAATACATTAGACACAAAAAAGCCATTCCTTTAACAGATAAGTACATATTTTCTTTTTTCTTCATATCTTGAATAAATGTATTTGGATTAGCATCTGTCCAGGACTTTAAATTCTGTTTCTTGTTCAATCTCAGTCCTCATTGTAGTATGCTGGAACTTGATGAAGTGCATAAGGGAAGGTTACTTCTGAAATCCTTTTCTGTCATTAGTTTTGACATGTTCATATTGTGTTGCTTAGTGATCTAAATAATACTAATATTGCATTAGTATTAACAACATGGCATCAGGGACATATTTTTAGTCTATTTAAGATGAACTAAAATGATGAAGTTTTCACCTTTATCAAAGGCAAGGCACTACTACAACCAGAGAAGGCAGGATAAAATAAGGAGTGCCATGAGCATTGACATGATTTCAGACACTAAGATGTACTCAGATACACCAGAAAAGTCAGATGATTGAACAGATCAGAACTGTTCAATTTCTTAAAGTTCTATGGTTTTTATTCTAATGGAAGCTTCATCTCTTCAGGACATTGCATGTAATGTTCATTTAAACTCCAGTGTACTTAAAATATATGCAAAATTGGAACATTATTACACATTTTCAAAGTGTTTTCCCTTTCTCTTTCATTTTATGTAGCTAATGTATTTATCTTTTAAGGACCTCAAAAGGGAAATAAGATACATGTGTATGGAGGCAAAAAATCAGAACAGAGACTTCAAGCTGTAATATGATCAAGGTATCAACCCGCTTCATAACATCAGATCAAATCACTGATAAGCAGCAAGAGATTAAAAGTGAACTCCACTTGTAGAATGTATTTTCTCAAGAGCTGTGCTAATCTTTAAAAATCCTAGACTAACTGAAGACAGCAAGAGCAAAATGTTATACTACAGTATTATCAGATTTCAGAGAGACTATGCAGTCACTCCTAAAAGGCAAACTAAGAATTTTTTCATTATTTCCTAGCTGACAGGAGAGAAAAATGATGTAGAACAAATTATTGATCATTATTCCACGAACAAGAATAAAAAGTCACTGCACACTCCAACAGGTGCACAGCACTGTTGAGATGAGCCATTATTTCTATGCAATGCACATATTTACCCTTCACACATCTTGCTTTCATAATGTGCATGACATGTAATCCTACTATACAGCTACAAACCCCACAGCTTTAACACTGTGTCTACTTTCTGCAGTAAAATATAAAAAGTCTAGCAGTAGTCAAAACCAATGTGACATTTTATGTTAATATTCATTGTGAACTTAACAAAGGATTCAAATTTATAATTCTTATAAAAAGTCAATCTCACAATAGATATTGACTAAAATACATGTAATTTCTTACTAATGATCTTAATGTACCAAGTTTGTTGTACCATATTTTTCACAACTTAGTTTTCTTTTAGTGAGACCAGGCTCAAAATACACCGTTTCCATGTAATTTTAGGTCTTACTGTAATCCAAAATTATTTTGACCCTGTCAAGTAGAAAGTTTCACACATTTCTTTTGAAAGACAGCCAAAATCTGGGGAGAAAACTACATAAAAATATAAGCAAATATATTACTACATTCTCATACAGATTTGACAGCAAACCAGGATCCAAAAAGTAATGATTAATTATTTTATGAGTGAATTCTGCCACCTGTAGCTTGGAAAACTGAAGACTAATTTGTTTAATTACAGGTTATATATTTCAGGCATAAGAAGTATCAACCTTTAAAAATCTACTCAAAATCAGTGTTGGTATTTGACAAAACTGTACGGAGACTCAGCCTTGGAAAGACAATTTAAGTTTATTCAGACAATGCTCGAGAATGAAGTATTGTCATTTCTTTAGGTTTAATCCATTGTTTTCTTTCATGGCATTGTTATACTCATCCATAAATTGGTACTTCCAAAAATTCCATACTGTAATCAGTTTTATCAGACTGTAGATATTAGTTTAATTGTCAGGGGGAGGTGGGTTCCAAAAGTTTATATCTTCATTAATCTTCATTAATTTGAAAGTAAGTTCTTATAAGCATCTTTTTTCTTGCTTACTTTTCTGGAAAACTAAAAGAGAAACACTTTGCTCACTTCAGATAAGTTGAAATTCCTATTAATACAAAAGTTCTCTAATTGCATATGAAATGGGCCTCTACACAACTTGAAACAAAATATGAGCAAGGAGCACCATTAGTTCACCTGATTCTGAAAGCAGAGCCATGGTGAAGTGTTAATACTTCAAACAGGACAAAATATTATGAAATCTATCTAAACCAAAAAGCAAAGAGTTTCTTCTTCAGCTGCATTACAATTTGTATGGCAGAACAATGATCCAGGATGGAATTTGGCCAAGATGTTAGGCATATGAAAATAATTATAGAATTAATTTGGTATCTTTAACATTCCCAGTGATCAGGATCTTGGTTGTAATTCATTAGTAACATTCTTTTCTGAACTAAAAACATTAGTATCATTCTTTTCTGTTAGCATAGCGCCTTAAAATATCATCTGTTGAAATGTCTTTATTACCAGTACAGGTGTGGAGTCTTATGACTGGAGGCCCATTATTTAACCTGTTATTCTTTGCACTGTTGGAGTTTATAGGAAGATACTGTCCCTGTCCTCAAGAACTCACAGTACATAAATCTGACCCTGATTGACCCTGATTAGTTTGTGAGAACCAACAGGATCACAGCACATGCTGGTTTGACTGTAGCAACTTGAGGAAGTGTCATTTTCATTCTTGGGGGGACCATACACCATACAGTTTAAGAGCATTTGGCACCCCTTTGACTGAGGTTGACAAGTCTTACAAAGATGAACATCTAATCTCATATTTTACATAGCAGCAGAGCATGACTCTGGCTTAGGGTTTAGGAAACAAGCAATTACTACTCTCCTGTATGCATATCTGTCTTGATACAGAATATGCTCTGTCTGTGGCAGATGCAAAGCCTGCTTAATTTTGAAAGTATCCTTACAGTCTGTTCCAGGTAGCATCAGACTCTGTTCTTGCTGCTCTTCTACTTTTTTTATCAGATAAGCCAGGCTTAGCAGAGTGAGCTGTGGTTTTAAAACTTTGTACTTTGAATCTGTCTAAAACCAGCCTACCATGGACATGACACTGTACATCATGTTTAGTGCATTTTTGACTGATGAAGAGAAATGGGTGATGCAGTGGTTTAACCAAATTTGAAAAAGAATGCACATTGTTGTTTCCATGCTTTTTTAGCAGACAAGGTATAGTACAGTAAGAATGACAACTACCAGTCTGTACACACCTGAATTCATACCATAAATTCTTGCATATGTCTTGTCAGTGGTTATTTCTACAGAATCATGCAGCAGTAGGATTTCCAGAAACAAACTCATGTAGTTTGGCTACACTCTCTATTCCTGCAAGAGGTTTCAGCNTCTGCTCTGTGAACTGGAACAAATTATCTGGGAATCTAACATCAAAGGATAACGGACAACAAACAAAAAAATATGAAAGTAAAGACTTCAACCTGAAAAAACGGCCCCAAAACCACACTAAACTTATAATCCAGCAAGAGATTTCCTTCCATCTATTGGAGCCAAGGCAAAAAAGACAACTGAGCCACAAGATCTTCTAACATGGTGGATAAATCAGCTAGTTCTTGTCCCAGGGTGCTAGTGTTGAAATGTAAATCCGTGAGCTGGTATGGGAAAATGTTGGATAATTAAAATTACATGACGGTATCAAAAGTATCCCAGTAACTTCATTCCAAAATTCTCCATAATTTAGGAATTTTAACCCCAAAAGCTGTAATTGCTAAAGTTCCTAATTTATTCTTGAACACATTGAAAGTATTTTATAGTTGTTTCATGCAAAATTGCAGAATGGAGCCATTTAATTTCTCAGGGTTCATCTCTAAGTAACAGGAGTAGAACTTTTGTATTAACATGGCACATGGAGAGTAAGAGGATGATGATGATGATGATGATGAATATTCCTATTTGAATGTTTTGTGCTTAATTTTTGTGATGCTTCATTACTGTGTAACACTGCTATAAGCTGTGAGGATTTATAGCCTTTCACATCATGGCAACTCATCTCTCCTCTCCAGAGCCAACCAGTGGACTTATTGGAGAGACTGGGAAGCACAAGCATATTTTTCTTTCATTTCTATGGGATAATGCCATAGAGATGTGTGGGTTAAGACCATTTAGAGTCTGTAGCTTTGACATCAAAGTGGTCTGGGGCATTTAATACAGTATTTATCAACTTTTTTCCAAAGTCGTAGCTTGTAAAAATCAAAAGAAAGATTCCAACAGAATTATATATGCACGGAAGCAATCAGGAAGTGGGATATTATTTTCATGAACTCTGTTTGCAAACATTCTGATTTTGAAAGAATTTTAAAAACAAATTAGGTTATGGCATGTTGTTGACATTTCCATTTAGTAGAAGCTGTTACTGACTCAGATAGTTTTCACTTTTGCAGCACAACATGGGTGGATAGCAGGAATACTTATAGTATTCCATCATGCATAATTTGTTATATCTGATGTATAAAAGAGAATGCTGGAGATTTCTTACCTGGAGATACTGTGATAAATAAATCACAATTTGATACATTTGCTTGGAAATTATGCTGATAATAGCACTGCACTGATATTTACTGGTCATTTATGCATGACCTAGTTGTTAAATTATATTCGTATTACCTACAAAGAGAGAAATTAAAGTTTACAACTGAGGATATCCCTCTGACACAATAATTCCATACAATTAAGAAGTTATTTCAATTATTCTGCTCTTACCATTAGCAGAGTGTTTTAAAGCAGATTTATAATCAGGAAGACATACTAACCTTGGGTCTTATCCAAAATGTGGTTTTATTCTAAAAAAGTATATAAAAAAATTTACAGTTCTCATCTGATTCTTGTTTATTGTATCATTTGTAAAGTACTCTTTTGCACTTTGGATACAATTACTCACCTCAAACTGTCTCTAGAGCCAAAACTGAATTTTCTGTTACAGACACAACAATTTAACAGATACTTTGTGTTTTGTCCAGTCTTTTTTTCCCCTGTTCATTGCAAAATTAAAATTAATCTCTTTTGCTTGAGGCTGCATAGTTTACTGTCATTAATTGGGGACAGTAAAAGTCACGAATTTTCAGTAGTAGAGAAGCCTTGGGATATTCAGCTGAGATCTTAATCACAAATATTACTGATTGCTTGGGAATCAATGAACACACCCCTGAGGGGGAAAAAAACAGCATAACCCTAATATTATTCACAAGGTTTTGTCAAAAGGAGCAGTGATTAATAATTATTATTTTTTATCATAATGTAACATAGTGAGGAATGACAATATTATCCATTTGTGGTCTACGTAAATGGCTCAGAAATATCAATGTTTTTGATCTTTTTGAAGTAGTCTTGCTCCCAGGAGTAGCTTTTAACACTTAGGTTTTCTTTTTGACCTCTCAGCATTTTAAGTTTTAGCATATCCAAAAGTCTTAGCCAATTCAGTGGTTGTGAATCCATAGCTTTGCAGTCACCAGACACTTCAGTGTCAATATAACAACTATATATCAAATTCTGGTTTTAGATAGTTAACTTTGCTGATGACAGAAACTCCAGCCTGTAAGATTAGTAGAAACAGCATTTCTGAATTCTTGAAGGACTTTAAAGGTGAGAAAAGGATCTTAAAAAACATGTCATTTAACTTCACTTTTACTATTGCCATTATATTGTTCTTTGTTAGCACCAACTAAAATTTGTCCGGTTTTGGCCATATATAACTGAATAGGAATTAAGCATTTTTAAATATACATTGACTAATGTCCAGTCAGACATAAGTCCAGACTGCTGAGTTTCAAATCCTTGGGTTTTTAGGATCTCTTTTAAGCAGAAAAGAGGAAGTACTTCCTTTTACAACACCACGTCAAGACAAACATGGTCTCATATATGCACAGTCATACAAAAAAAGCTACAATTCAAGTCACTTCAGAGTTTACTGGTTGCCACATGAGATCCTAAATAACAACAGGAAGAAAAATGAATAATGCTTTGTGAAAAACCGGCAGCTTATTTATGCAGTGTTTCAAGAATTAAAATAGTGGTGTGCAAAATATGAGGAGTAAAGATAGTTGCTCAGATTAGGCTTTGCAGTCAGTATTCTGTCTTAATAAAGAAATGGGTTAGCATAGATGTGAACATATACACTTTCCATTCATATATATGCATAAACTACTTTAAATCCTTCTATTTATAAAAATTATTGTTGCAGGCAGCATTCAGATTTCATTTTCAGCAGTGTAAATATGAAATAACAGGACTGGCTGGGGTGCAGTTGCACTCAGGGCTATGCATTTGAATAGGATCACAGTGCTGGCCCTGGGAGCAGCATATCTTTAAAATGCATTTTTGGTAGCAATAAAGAGATGCTGTGTTTTCAGAGGATTGTGTTGACAGCAAAGTAGATCAATGAAGACCACCTCACTCACAGTGAAAGTCTGCATTTTAAAACAGCACTCAAACAAAATAGTCATTGTGTTTTGACAAGGGTCCTAACTATTTATACCAGAACAGCCAGAACTGCAAAAAGTGCTGGATCTCTCAGAACTCCTAACTCCAAACCAGAGGACGCACTATTACTAGGGGTTCTTCTTTGCAGCTTTTTTAAAATACAGTCTCCATTGTCAGTGTAAACATTCAGAAACCCAGGCTAATACTTCTTTTTAAAATGCAGACTTGATTTATGACAGCTGCATTGGATCGTTAATCATATATTATCTTTATGCAGCTTTTTTCTAACATATGTTAATTGGCTGTTTTCTGTGACAAATTATGAGCTCTTACTTTGATGAGGTTCAATTGCAATCATGTTTTAGTTGAGTATGTAGAGTTTCCAGCCCCCAATGGCTCCTTAAACCACTACAAACATCTGTACATCACTGCAGTGCTGAGTAATGTCAGGATTTGGGTTGCTCTGATCTCTGTACTGAGTTTTTTTCCACAGGATATTTTCAGCTCTTTGCACTAAATCTGTCACAGGATTTGCTGGTTTTAGCAAAAGAGCTAAAATTAATATCTTGTATGGGATTATTAGAATACAATGAGAAGTAATTAACAATATACTGAATTTTTTTTTAATATTTAGAGATTTCAATGCCTTATTAGAAATTCTCTCTCGGCTTTATTGCATGCAAATTTACTGGTGTCATATAGCATTTCCAGAAGCAAAAATGGTGCCTGCTTTTTGGAGCCAATGTTTTTTAATTCTTAAATGTCATATTTGCAAGTCAAAAAAAAAAAGAAAAAGAAAAATATTTTACTTGAGAAATGGTTGGCCTCACTTTAACTTTTTAAATTTTTACCAAGACCAAAAAAATGTATTTCCCAGCTCAACAGGAGATGTGTTTAAGGATGTTCTACACAAACTTGTACATTTTCCTGTTAGTGAAGAACATTTTTCACTGAAAGTTAGTGTCTTTCTAACTTTTTTATATTAAAGAAAATCATGCTTACATATGTTCAGTACATAAATTAAGGAAATTCAGGAATAAAAAATACCACAATGGAAGTTGCCGCATTTTTATTTGGTTCATAATCTTTTGATGGCACTTGGACACCTTATTGTATTTTATACAGTAATTCATTGGAAATACTGAGACAAAAAATGTGTGCAGTATCTACTCAAGGATGTACTTGGGGTGAATGTGCAGAAATATGCAATCTTATATTTTTTAATAGTGAGAGAACAGCCTGGTCATAAAACTATGTCAAACAGTATCAATTACATTGCAATTAATTTAGTGGAACGCTACACAGCTCAGCTTTGACCTAAACCAAATGGCATTAGATCAGTCTGTCCCATTTGTTCTTCAGAGAAATGATGGAGGTTAAATTTCCAAGCAGGTGTTAGAGTTTAGAACAAGAACCAGATGTGTATGGAAGCTACTTCAGTCTCATGACAGTGGTTTTAATTCAGCTATTTCCCTGGAGTACCACACAATCAATGAGTTCCAAATCCTGGGGCTACCTGCCTTTGTGTAAAATCATGGGAATATTTCTTCACAGATTATCACTGCACATGTGTGGAAAAATTAGATCAGAAATTAGAGATAAAAAAGTTAACCTCAGAATTTACATGAACATCATATTTCTTTGAATTTCTGCAGTGGAGAGGTGACAATCAAGTGGAAATGCCTACAGAAGAGATGTATTACTATAAGGAGAATTGTAAGCGTAGAACTCAGACCATGGATATTTAATATGTTTCGCTAGTCACCGCTTGTTTTCAGCAGTATTTTACAAGTGAGGATATGTAGGTCATATGCAGTACAGTGAAGATCATTAAAGATAGGTGGAGAGAGAGGTTTCAAAATTATGATTTTGAATGTGTTGTCCCTACTTCAGAATGTTGGTGGAAGTAAAGTGATGCATTTTATCTTGAAATAATCTACAAATGACGTTCAGTTGTGCTTACTAACATGAGCTTAGTTGGCTTTAAGAAAATAAAACAAGGTAAAGGGAGATATACATGTGAAAGACAGGGATTGGCACTTTATTGGATTTTGAGGCCTGTGAGCCATGTGTCTTAATTGGGGCCAGCTGGGATCATTTCATAATTGCTGTCAGAAGATCAAATTTAATTCTCTTTATAAAAAGACCACAGTGGGATGGAGTAAAACAAATTGCCATCTGAGATTTCAAATGAACTGAGTTTTAATTAGGCTGATTAGGATGCTGTAAGAGAGAGAAGGAAACAGGAAACTGATGTATCTGCTGTATACCGTGGTGGACCTTACATGACAGTACTGTCAAATATCTTTATTTCAAGAAGATACAGATTAGCATAAAGGATGATAGAGCTTTGACAACATATATGTGCATATATAATATGTTAGGTATGCAAGGTAACTGTAACTTTCTGAAATTAGTGGTTTTAAATATAGGCATCAATATATTTATGATCATAATTTTGGCCTTCAACATTACTTTAATATATTTTTAAATATTCTTTATTTGTTTCTATACTCATTGATTATGCTGGATGAGAAGTATAGCCCTTAGAATGTCTCTATTGCATAATAAATAGTCACTGTCCTTTGTTCTCAAAACACTTCCATGAGTAAATCCACATGTTCCTTATCTCCAGATTTCCAACAGAGAAACTGACTAAAAATGAAAGTGACATGAAATATTTTTGACAGAAAAGGGAGCAGATCTCACACGTTTACATCCCAACACTGAATCCAATTCTTTGAATTATGCTGACTGCTACTTTTGCCACAGCTGCCTGTTTCTAAGGATATATTTTATCAGAAACCATCTTATATATCAACAGAACTCAAAAAGTGGCATTTCTGAGAAAGCATAATGTGCATTCATAGCCACTATAAGACTTAGCTAATGTATCTTTGTATTGATTGTGTTTTTGCTTTTCCAGCATGCTTTTAAGATGATTGTAAGATGAGCCATGCTGCCAGTGATCCTATTAGACAAACAAAATACTGAAGGTAGAATGGAGTCTATCAAGCAAATTCCACTGTATATTCCTTCTCCAAATTAAGAATATTTTATGTGTGTTTTCTGATATTTGTCAAGGATGTTGACTTTTTGCATTGGCTACTGCCAAATGCAGTGCATTGTATACAAGCAAGCAATAAGTAAATCCAGCTGCATGTGCTAATGGAGAGGTTATAGCTGAGGTTCTGTACGCAGGATATGATGCTCATTTGTGGCTTTAGAAGTTACAGAGAGTAGCAGGTGTACTCTGGTAAACGACAACCTTTTCGGTAGTAATTTTTTCTTTTACAAGTCTTGAGGTGAGAGCTGTTACACTCCAATTCTGTGAAAAATTAGAAGATTAAATCCTCATGTGGAAAGTATGAATTAGCTACCTAGAACAGTTTTCAAACACTAAATATAAACTATGATGTGGTTGAGAAGTACACTTTATTAGATGAGGCTATGTATGTCTTTGCAAGTAATGCCGATACAAAGTTGCAGCTCTTTTATCTCTTTATGATATCACAGCATAACTCCTCAGTGTGTTGTATATCCTAGGTTTCTCTCTCTATTTTCATGTGAATTTTGTTAACAGAAATATATCTAATGTTTGTCTGTTTTTAGCCATTAAGGACAAAATAAAATTTGTAGAATATCCCACTAAGCTAGAACAACAGAAAATTTCTTCCTCAATAGATTTTTAAACCTGCTATTTCAGACAAAATTTTTTTCTCCCATGAGGCATTTTTTTACCTTTTTTACACAGAAAATTCCATGCTCTCTTTCCTTTCTTTTAAGCAGTTTCATCTGTTCATGCATTTTTCCTAGTTCCAAACCACCAGGAATCCAGTTTGTATCTTCTAGCATAGAGAGATCCTTCTTGTCAAGATGCAGCCAGGAGACAGAAAGCAAATAGCTTCAGCCAATGATGTATGATGGGATAATGCTAACAGATATGGCCACATACTGGCAACACATTATTTCCCTGTTGTCAGAACCTTCAATTTCTTCAACAGATGCTTTGTCCTGGACATGCAGAATTGCAGACATGAGGCACAAGGCAGTATATGTGCAAGGTTAATTTCCTATCAAATGGCTTGTAAATTCTTTGTAATTGTAAGTTGCTGTACTGCCACTGTACTTGTCTTCCCCTCTTTCAGAGCAAATCCATTCTGAATTCATGTTTTTCTATGTAATTTGTCTGTATTTTGTATGTTTAACCTGGCCTAATTTATGAGTTTTGCCATTAGAAAGGACACATATTTCAGGTATTCATATTTCAGAGGTAATTCTTCACTTCTCTGCAGTGAAATGTAGGTGTGAGGTTTCTTTTTTTATTATTAGCCTTATTATATACCTGACATACATTTCATTTGCTTTTGTCCTTGGGGAAAAAAAAGCATCTACGTGGGATTGGAAGAATTTTGAATTGTCATGGTCATTGGGAAGATTGATATATTTCCCTTGCTTTTTTCCCCCACTACTTCTTCCTTCTCCTCATTTTAAGCCTGCAGCTCTGTGTTTCTGGGCAAGCAGTTGCATTCAGGGAGTCTCATAGTTTTTATACTCATATCTATCATATTACCATTCATACCAAAAGAAGGAACTGTTACCAGCTTAGCAGCTCTCCACAATGGTGTGTAGTCTAAATTTTCAGAAGAACTATATTTAATTCTTGACATTTCTAGAAAGGTCAGGAATTAAAGCAAAAAAAAAAAAAAAAGTGGTTTTAGAACTGTCCAAGTGCCATCAAAAGTAAATCAGAATATCTCTGTGTCTAATCATTCCTCTTTAAAAAAAGAAATTACCAAATGAAGGGTATACTAATCTGAAGTTGCATTAAAAATCTAATAAAGGTAATTAAACATGAGCTATGCATTTTGGTTTATGTTACAAGAAAACCAACTTTTTGTTTCTGTGGTAGTATAGTTTTAGTTGAAATAGTCTAACACCACAGACAAATTATTTCTAGACAGAAATAATATATCTCATTTTCCAGCTTCTATAGCTGGAAATAAAGCATCATTTTGGGGTACACTGAAGAGCCAAAGAATCATACAACATAAAGGTAATTGATTTTTTCCAAAATCGCTAGTCTACATTAGGTACTAAATCTGCTTACAGCATTTATCTGACTTCTTTTTTCAGTAGTAGTGGTGGATCTGTTATCATGTTGTTATGAGCTAAAATGAGCAGAAATAGAAACTAGTAATATAGAAATCAGTAATATTCTCTAAAATTAAAGTCATGTCTGTTTGAGACTCCTTCCATCTCTGGAGAGTCAGTAATGAACTTGGCTGGCTGGTTGCATCATACAAGATCTAATAGTGAAAATATTTTAAAATATCTAAAGTATTATAATCAAAATTTTCAAGCCTGAGTAGGTGTTATCATACAGCAAAATGCTATCAAATAGCTTGAGATTTTGGCATACAGAGATTTCATGGGACACCAAAGGTTTGTACAGATTTTGTGGAATTTCAGTGGCTCAGGACATGTGAATACCTTTTATGTTTAATTACTTCATTTCGCTGGTAGGAAGCTGAACCATGTTAAGGGATATGCTTAAGAGTCATTGCTCATCTTTGGCTTGAGTAGGTAGCCAAATTCAAGGAATTTTAAAGGTTGTTGCCATTAGGGCAGGCAAACTGATACGTGACTCAAATATTTCCTTAATACTCTTATGCTCCCCCAACATATTTATACAGTTTTCCCATCAAGATATTTCCCATCATAAATCTGAAACAGTTTTACTTTCATCCAAGCTTTACCTAAGTATTTTTCTCATTTACTTTAATTATGTTGGAAAGTATTCCTTTCATTAACTCCTTAACATGTTTCCATAGAGTCTGTTCTGTTAGAAGTTTTTCTTATAATTAGGAACTTATCTCAGGGCTTTTTCTCTTAGTTTCTACATTCGTGTTCCCAGTTTTATGTCATTTTCATCCACAGTTTTTTCCCCTATTCTACCTCTTTAAATGATCCTTCCTAATTTTCAGCTTAGTCTTTGAACCAATTACAGTCCTCAGTCATTAATTTGCTTCGTAATTTAAAGACACTTCGGGTTCTTATTACAGTTTGTTCCGTTTATGTATGCCACAAAAATACTGTTTCTAAAAGATTTCTCTTTTCTCCAAAAACATCCTGAAATTATTCATTTGCAAACGTGTAAGACATTCCTTTTCAAAATATGATTATGAGGTTTCTGCAATCCAAGCCTTTGTTCCTCTTCACAGAGATGAAATGGTAGCACAACACAAACCTGGAATAGCAGAACTCAGTTATGTTGTTAAACTATAGGTACACATGATTGCAGTGAGAAAAATGAGGATTCCTTTGGAAAATTTCAGAGAATTATTTGAGTGAGAAGAGGATTCTGGGTCAGGGTGTATAAAATTTCTCTGGAGCTTGTTGAAAGAAGACAAAGGAGACAAAGCTTGTGTAGATCTTGACAATTCCATCCATTTTATCCCAAATTTAATTGTCTTCTCCATCCATTTCACCTATTGCTTCTAGACTCATCATTGACCATAGTTTAGACAGACACTGTCTAAGTACCAAGCTTCCCAGCATTCAGCAAATTATAAGCAGAAAGTAATCAAAAATCTGTTATGAAATAATCCTTTTTAGAATTTAATCCATAGTTTCTTCAATAGAGGAAATCTCAGATTGTCTGTCACTGATGCTGGCATCACTAAGCACCTGTACCCAAGTTCAGACTATGATTTAATATTGTATTTTATATTTTTTCCAATAATACCCAGGTATTATTGGAATAATCCCTGATTTTGAAAAGCTATTTTGGGGATTGAAATTCCACAGACTCCCTCACATGCAAACATTAGTAAAAAATCTATAAAGCTAGATCTAACCACTGTCAGAGACTGCTTTCAGGTGATGCAATAACTTAACACTAGAGATCTTAAATTTTCCTGTAATAAGCCAACACTTTCCAAAGTCCTTGTGTTTAAGTCTGCTCCCAAACTATAACACTAGTATTTTACCAGTATGTAATGTCTTTCAATACAAGCAGACCCAAATCAGAGTAGCTCCAAGACCTTTTCAGCTCACAAAGTGCTAAATCTTACCCTGTTGACCGCTGAAGTGCTTTCTCTTCTTCAGCTCAGTAGATGACAGACTGATTTTGTAAAACACCTTTCATTACATTCTTTGTGCATCTAGTAATATAATGCAAGCCAATCAAATTATTAACTCAAAACTGTCAAGACTCCTAGTTGAATTTCTAGTGGTCCAATTTCCCTACTCCATTTTCAGTCACGTTCCCATTCCTAGCCACAGTCTCCATTTCAGACCAACTAGGTAATTCAATTTTTAATTATTTTTCCCCCTTTTATTGTTGGTGTGTCCAATTGAATAAACTGTTATGCTTGACCAGTCTGAAGCACCTTATGGATCTTATTCCCTATATGTTGATCAGACTGCCATTATGTCTGTCTAGCTGCTAAGGGTACATCAGGGACTTAATCATAAACATATAAACCTTTTCTTCAAACTGTTTACTTTAATTTTTTTTTTTTTTTGGGGGATGGGTACACATGGAAATACCACTGAATAATTAGTGTCGTTTTAAAATTGACTCTTCACAGGTATATATTTTATACTAACATTTCACTTAATTATTTTCCTTAAAATCTAATTAGTGTCTGCTATATTTGCTTTAGAAATCCAATACTCCTCTTCATTTTAGCCATCTTCAGAAATGTTGTAAGATAGCCAGGTCTTCCTTTCTTCCTCAAACATAGCAGGCACGTATCTACTGGAGTCCAGGCAGCTAGTTTTCATCTGGTGGTTGTTTCTTGTGGTCCTCTGCTGCAAGGAATGACTCATCATCTGCAGCACATTCCATGATCACATGGAAGTATTTTGATCTTTTGTCATGGTTCTTTATCAGCATGACCAGGTTTGGTATAGCATGCATGCAACATTCATAAAATTTTCCACCACTGCATTGGATGGATGTCTGTCAGCACATATTGTGAAAGATAAGCTAAAGTCACTCTTTTTCTTTCATACAGGCATGGATTGGCTTAAATAGAGAGGCAGCTACAGACAAGATATTCTGTGTCTGGATATCTCAGTCTCTTGAAAAGCAGGATGTGTGGTATAGTGAAATACAGCAGTTGATAGAAAGTTGGTAGGAATCTTCTCTGCTATTTTGGCAGTGATGTTTAGTTTGCCCCAAAAAACTTTTCAGGGGAACTTTGCAAAACAAGAAACTCTTCCACCCATGATGCACAAGTTCTGGCACTGTGAGATAACTTGGTACTGTATTTGAGTTAAAAGCTACATAGGCCACAGTTGTCTGAAGCATTCTTACAATGTCTCTTCAGAAGTGCTTAATTCCAAATTTTAAAAAATAAATCACATTGCAAAATATTCTCATGGCTGTTCCAAGGCATAGAAAATAACAGTATTGATTAAGCCAGTAACTTAGCTGCAGGAAAGGAAATTTCTGCAATTCATTGCTATATTGTCATTATGCTAGGAGTATGTTGAAATGTTAACAAGCAAATAAAGTACAGCTCTAGAAGTTCAGGTTTAAAATATACACATTTAACTATCCCTTATACAAAAACAAACAAATAAATGGATTATCAGTAGAAATAATCTTATGAGTCCAGCAGATGATTTCAAAAGCAGTGGAAAAATTATTGAAATATGAATTCAAACCAAATAATTTTTCTCTTAAAATTCTAAATAGCAATTTACAAAATTACAAATCATTGGGAATGATTTTATCGTTTGCAATTTTATGGACATTTTGCTTATTCCATAAGTCAGAAGTCAGGTTAAATAACTGATAATATAATAAGCCTTGGTAGTTACAGATTACAAATATTTTCTTTATTTACAGATTTTTTGGTTTGACATACCGTCTCTCTAGTACTCTCTAGTACTTCATCTATTATAATTTTTTTTTTTTTATGGCTTAAATGTTTGTTTTATATTTCCTGTAGCCAAATGCATGATCTCCTGAGAGTTAAATTTAGTCAATTAAAATTAACTCCCTTTCAACCTTTTTGTATGGCAGCCTGCCCTTAAGATAAAAACACCAAAGTATAGGTTATGTTTAATTTCTAGATCAGAATGTTGTGGACAGATGTTTGAAAGCTTAAGAAGACTCCAGTTCATTTTTACATGGCTTTCTGCCTGAAGAAACATACTGTAGATCGTAACATTGCTGCTTTACTGGTATATTGCCATGGTGATGACATACGTAATTTTATCACAACCTTCTGTCAATGGCCCAAACTCTGTCCTTTGTTAGGACCATGCAAACAAACCACCATGTAAATTAAAGAACCACTTTTGTCTTTAATGTCAGCTGATTTCAGTCAGATAACATGATAGATAATTATTTTCACCCTTCTCTGCATTTCTTTAAACTATACCCAACTCAAGGTGACAGTGACTGATGTCTTCAGTTGATGCAGTATGCCCAGCTATTTCTTCATCGTGTAGCTGTCTTTGTAGGTGTGTAGAACATAGTCAGGATTTTACAGAAACTATTTGAATGACCATTTTATCTTAATATGTGTCCCTCATTGTCAATGTTCATGGTTACATTTTTGCAGCTAAGTTTTCATCCGAAAAGTAGATGATGTGTTCCTACTCAGTGCATTCACATTTTTAGACACAGATTCAAACCTGTTTGAGAAAACAGGTTTGCATAAAAAGATTTCATAGAGCTTTTAAGTTACTTTTATATATCAAGATAAGAATGGTAGGGGAAAGGGAACAGCACTTTTTTCTTTAATTCCTTATACAGCCTAATGAAGAAAAAAATATTTTGTTCTTCAGTTTTAACCTAATTATTCAACTCAGAATGTAAGCTGCTTAGTGGAACAAGGACATTGTTATGACAAGCTTGTTACTTTTGTAAAGCAACCATGAAAATGTTATAAATGCTAGCACATTTTAACTTGGTTTTTCTCTGACTGCCTTCTTTCTTTTGTTTATAAATAAAATATTTTTACTGTCTTGTTTTGATACTACTTATTTCTCCTGGTGTAACTGCTCAAAGGATTCTCTGTCTGGGGTGTTGCAGCAGAACAAATTCAGACTGTTTTGCTCGGAGAAGGAAGTGGACAGTTTTGGTTCCCATTTTGCACTTCTGGAACAGTTTAGGGAAGGAAGCACCTTTACACCTTTTATTGTTTGTGGTTGCTGACATAATATCCTTCCCTGACTGCTTTGTACGTGCTTCCTGCCATTCTGTCAAGATTCTTCTGTGTTGCAGAGAAGGGATTGCGGGTGTGCATGTGTGTCTATGTGTGTGCATATGTCTGTGTGTCAGTGTTCAAAAGAGAGACACTACTGGTCAAGCAATTTACTACATTTTTCCTTTAGCTTTTTTTCCTTCTCGAGGCTCAGATCAATCTTCTGTCAGCCACCACTGCATTTTGCCAAATCATATAATGAATAGAAGACCGCCAAAAATAAAGTTCCTCTTTTTTAAAGCAGTCTAGTTTGTTTTGGTTTTGATTTTTTTTAACTACTTGGCTTTGGAAAAGAAATGCAGAAAAATATAACAAAATAACATTTAACTCCATGTTTCTTTAAATGTAATTTGTTTGCACATGATTATATTATTAAGCTGGAGCTACTTTAATAAAGCTCCTTTTTAATTTCATTTGGATAATTGAGGCCTGCAGTACTATTTCATTTTTGTAGTACATTCAACTTTTCTAGTCAATGTGCTTTATTAGTGTTAGTAAAATAACAATTTACCAGTTAACAGGGACTTTAAATACTTACTTATTACTGTAATAATAAACTTTAAATGCTTAATACTGCAATCCTTGGATAGTAAGAATAGCACATGAAAGACTATGTGTTGATAGGTGTATGTGGGGGGGGTTCTAAAAGTAAATTAATTTAATAGAAAAATTGAAAACCTTTTTTTTAAAATTGGACTAATAAGCAAAAGGCAAACTAGGACATATAGGAAGAAAGACTTTTTTTTTAACCAACCCACTGCCTGTTGAAGAAAATTTATGTTTCTTTGCAAATTATATGTTTCATTCAGCTGACCTAACTATAGGTTTTATACAAAATTCTCCTTATCAAGTCTTGCATTAATTACTTGAAAATAAATTTGTGTAGATCACAGGAATTTTAAGGTTCTGAGTTTAAACTGTCTGTAAAAGCTGTTGTTGTTTGAAGACTGGTCTTAAATGTAGAACTGTTAAGTGTTCGGGAGGGACTCAACATACTGCTCTTCTGCTGTGATTTTTATCCTTCCTGACAGAGTTTTCTCCGTATTAAGTGATTTTTTTCTGAACTCACTAAGTATCTTGATCTGCAGAGCAGCTCATCTTCACTAGCCAGCCACAACTGCTCTAATCTGCCCACCCTGACCTTCCACACTGCAGTGAATAGCTTAGGCAGACAGTGCTGTAAACCAATACCACCACTGGCCTCAGATGAATGAAAGAAAATGAAGTTATTCCATATGCCCGTGCTGTGGATTAGAGTATGGGTTTGCTTCTGCAGAGAAAGACAGTTAGAGTCTTTGTGTCCCGCATGTGCATGGGAAACACCGTTCTAATTTGTGCTTTGTGTTGGTGGTAAGACTACAGGAAAAACAGGAAAGAAACCCAAACCAAGGAAATGTAAAAACTGTTTCTAAAAAATAGAGTGGGTTTGTTTGTCAACCCTGAAAATCAGATAGGACTGCCTAGCTTTGTTTGGAAAAGAAGCTTTTAAAAATACATTTACAAAATAAGTTTATTTCAGATTTTTTGCCTGCTTTTTTTTGTTGTTGCTCCAAATATGATCAACAACCTTTGTATCTATTTAAGCAGTGAGTAGCTATTGTTTTCAAATATAAAAAGCAGATAATAATTTTTGCAGTCTATATTTTCTTTTAGTTGCAATCTGAATTATTCCACATTCTGTGTTCTTTATTATGGTAGTAATATACAAATATGCCCAGAAAATAATATAAAAAGGACATTAATACATAGGAATGTAATAAGAATACTTGAACATTTGTTTTGCCCAACAGATTAATTACACCATAGTGGCTAGCTAAAAAACTCAGACTGACTGCTTATTTGTTAATTTTTTTCCTTAGAGTGATAAAACACTTGAACAACCTAAAGTTTAATGTATGCTAAGAAAATCAAAAGAGAATTGAACATCAGAAGGAGTGAGATGTAACTTTTCTACCTTAGTGGCTTTGAATCAGAGCCAAATAATGGATTAAATGACCAGGATATCAGCTTAGTGTTATGCAATACTTTGTGAGAATTTATCAGGTTGGCTGAGATACTATAAGTTTAGAATAAATGAGGAAATGCCAGGCTCTGTTTTAAAATTACTTTTTTTTTTAATTCCAAGGCAATATTTTTACTACACTTCAAAAGAACATTTAGATTCATATTGTTCAAATTTCTTTTTCTTATTCTGTGTTTCAAAAACCTTTGTGCTGTTCACTTAAAACATATAAAAATATACCAATATGGTAAACTCAGATTATAAAGCAGAAAAACTTGTGTTTTTTACCTTCTACAAGACAAAATCATTTTTGTATTTTTAACTATTTCCATAGACTCTTTTATTATTAAAATAGAAGTATTTTATTGTTAAAATACTTTGGATCTTATATAAATTAATTATATACATATATATAACATTTTGTGAAATATGTTTCCTGCATTGTGTATTTTTATATACTGTACATTTCTCTCCTTAGCTCTGTGACAGAGCCAGTATTGTAAAGCTCATGCATTACTAAAACAGTGAAAATATTTTTCAAAACATTCTTCATATGCCTCTATTGTTCTGTTTTTATAAGAAAACATGTGTTTCCAGGTTAGAAATCCTATGCAGAACATTTTAGAATTTACACTAAAATGAAATGACAGAAAAGGGCACTAGTGTTTTTTCACATATTATAATATGTGAAATATCTTCAGTAATATTTCAGTAATTTATATTCTTAAAGAATAAAGCTAGGAACTTTGGATTTAAGGTAGCTGGCAACTCTTATATATCAAGTAACACTTAAATAAATGTCCATTGTATTTGCATAATGAGGGAAATTATCACCTCTGCTGTCAAAGTACAAAATTGTTTTCCTTTCAGAAATAAATTAGCTGGCCTGCTTAGCATACATAGATACAGAATAGTTTATTAACTCTCTGATTTAGGTAATTTTTCATATTAGATCTGTGAGTGATATTTAAAATTAGAGACATTAATTCCATTAAAATTTTCACTACTTGTACTTCAATCTTTTTCTTTATTTCTTGATATATTTGTATTTGGTGTTTTCTTTCATAGAAATAAACCTTTTGATATTTTTTTTCTTCTGTGCATTACTTGTTTTATAGGTGCAATAAATTTTAGTTCAAATTTACTTGTACACTAAATTATAATGAGGATGCTTGGCCAGCTCCATGTAATAACTTTCTTCTGGTTATCAATTTCATAGTAACATTTGATTTCCTTTCTGTGTTTAGCAGGAACGGATGCAGGGGACTGTGAACTGAGTGGTGCAAGTGCTGAAGAAGGAGGTTTGTTTTGAGGAAACAGGAAAGAGGAATAAAAGAGAAGGGCAAAATACGTAATTTTAAGGAAGAAGGAGAGGAAAAAAAACGGGGACTATGGGGAGAAAAAAGATTCAGATTACAAGGATTATGGATGAACGTAACAGACAGGTGAGTTGAAAAAATACCTGACTTACGCATTTATAAGGTAACTTATTATTAAGGTGATTAAAATGTTGATAAGTCTGTATACCTATGCATATACCAACATATATATATACACACAATGTATGTTAGACTATCAAAGAAAAAACACTTTGGTAAGCAGCCTGAAACCTCACACACAGTGTTTTCAAGTTCAGTAACATGCACAGTTAGGAAGTTATTACTTGAAAACTTTATTTTATATACACTGCTGTGTGTGCTCTACTTGCTTTGAGTTCAGTCTGGAATATACATGGTTAAGCACACCTGTGAGTTGCTACAGGACACAGGCTTTTAGTACTATATTTTTTGAACTGTGTTCAATATGAGTTATTATAATATGAGCACTTTCATTTAAATTCAGACATCCCAGTTCTTGAAGGTTAAGGTGCTCCTTCACCATTGCAGTGTCTTTATTTTTACCTCCTTCATATAAAAAAGATACTACTTCATAAAAAAGTTTCCTCTTTTCCTGTCTGAATTTTAAGAAGAATTTGAGTAGCCTAATGCATTCTAAAACCCACATACAATAATACAAGCATGTTATAGTCATAAAACCACGTGACCGTCACTATTTAGCTAAGTCTAAATAGGTCCAATAGGACAGATTAACTAATTGTTAACTCTGCTTTAAATAAAATGGTTAGGGAGCTGTCACATATTATCAACACTATCTCTGCTAGCTGAAATATGATCATTTAGGAATTAGGATATTTTCTTCCCTCTGGTCACAAAAATAAAATTCAGTAACTGATATTTTCAAATAATATTGATGAAAATTACTGCTGTTTACATTTCATGTAAATGAATGGATGTGGATGTTTTGTTGAATCTGGAGATCCACAACTGTGAAAATCTCTCCCCATAATTATTTAATACTGTGTTTAATGTTCTTCCTACCCCTCGCTGCAATTTAGGAATAATCTTCAGTAGCTGATTTTTAAGAACTTGATACTGAGTTACTATTAATATAGTAGTACTACTAATTTGATCTATGAATCTATAAATTTCTTCATATATTTAGGGATTTTTTAAGAATCTGTTAGTCATGGAGGATTTTATAAAGCCTTAAAAAACTCAGCCTAAGCATATTTATAAAGCCATAAAAAACTCAGCCTAAGCATAACAACAGTCCTTAAAATAATTTTAAAGGTGTTTAAATTTTAAACACTACATAAAGATGTAGTGTTAGTTGTAACTTGTGATCTCTATGGCAGAAAATCATGTGTAACAGCAAAATGTTCCTTATGATAGATGCATTTACTGTTTTCCCTAAAAGTTGCCTGTTTTGGTAAGACAGGTAAAAAGCAATAATTCTAACAATATAGAAATGTAATCGTATTTATTTCAATTGTCTTATAGCATGCAGTTAAAATTGGATGTTAAATATTGAATTGAATTTATTATAAATATTAAGTCAGTAGTTGTTTGAAACTTGCCATGCTATAATGGCTTTCTTTTTGAAGGGAACCTGAATTATTTTGTAAATGATACCACAAAATTTTGCCATTCACAACATTAGTTCATACAAAAGTTTCGATCTCAACTTGCTTGCTCAAATATAGTATTTACAGAGATTTTAGCCCCACTTTTGTAAAAAAAACACTTTTAAATGGTTAAGTATACTTTTAAAAAAAGGAGACAGCTAGTCTTCAAATTATTCACAGCAGAGTTGCAAGAATCAGTTTTGGAACTAATAATTATGAATAAAACTGTAACACTAGAATACTAACAACTCTAGTGTTAGTGCAGGAAGTGTTTGTTTCACTAGCATTTCTTAGACTCATAGAATCACAGAATGGTTTGGATTGGAAGAAACGTATTTCCGACCCCACTGCCATTAGCAGAGACTCCTTCCAAAAGACCAGGTTGCTTAAAGCCTGGCCTCATGCACTTCTAAAGAACAGGGCAACCACAGTTTCTGTTGTCAATCCATATGTGTGCTTCATCACCCCCACAGTAAGGAATTTTTTTCTAATGTCTAATCTAAACCATCTAAACCTGCTCTCTGTCAGCTTGAATACATTCCCCCCTGTCCTGTCACTCTACATCCTTGTAAAAAGTCGCTCTCCCTCTTTCTTGAAGACTCCCTTCAGGTACTGGAAGGCCATAGTTTAGTTCCAGTCTTCTCTTTTCCTGGCTGAACGATCCCAATTCAATATTTGCTAATGTATCTTAGCCACTGTGAGGCTGGAGGTAGATTTACATTATTTTACTTTCCATATTGTAAAATTGTCTTGATTCTGCTTCTTATTTCTATTAATATATTAATGATAATTTTTAAAGAATTTCTACTGACTTTATCTTGCATTTAGTGCCCTGATTTAAAGCTCAATGAACCAAATGAAAAGATTTTCATCGTTTCATTGGACTATGGGATTAGGCTTTTTAATTTTAATAATATATATGTGATAAAGTACAACTGGATTTTTAATAATAGCTGATTGTTTTAACCATTTATATGAGATGTACTCTTGCATAAACCTCACTGGTTCTTAAAATATTGCTGCTTTAGCATATCAATATTAATGTGTTGCTGCTTTAGCATAGCAGCATCAGTTTATTTGTTTCCTAACTTGCACATTTCCAGTAATCTTAAAATATGAACTTTCTTCTATTCCTATTTTCTCTTCTTATTTGATTGCATAAATATATTAAAAAAAAAATTAAAATGTTGCACCAGAAAAAAATTGTTAAAATTTTTTGATTAGTGAAGCTAAGATACCAGTTCAAGCACAGTTCCACAAAGCCTATTTATAGCTCCATTTACAGATGGAGATATTTTCTTTCTCCCTCACCAAAAAACATTTGCAAGAACGGCATCAAGTCGCTTGGCTATAAACTGTCTTATTGTTTGTTGCTTACATTCAAACACAGCATGGTTTCACAGTACTAGGTATGTTATACATGATATACCTGGATGATGCATCCTCAGCTATTCTCAAGCACATAAATCCTCTGCACTATGGCACATGCTGGTAAAAATAAGTGGAACACGTATCAAATGAGGAGCTATAGCAGTAGTTTTATTATTCTGTCTCCTCTCCTAGTGCAAAGGTGAATCTATTTGGAAATCAGAATATTTGTAAAATGGTTCAAGTTGCTACAAGGTCCAGGGAGCAAAATTCTTGTCCTTGAGTTTCCACTCAATTTCCCAGCCTCCTTTATGTCAGCCATTGAATGATGTACTTGTTCTCTCTGTGAAGAAGCAGTTTTCTTCCGCACTACTATCTGCTGTAGGAGAAGACTCCCCTACTCTTCAAAGTGCTTGTATGAGTGAATTGGGAAGGACAAAAATAGAGCTGATCTTCCTTCAAGAGAATTTCTTCTGAGCAAGTCTAGTTGGTTGGATTTGTGCACTTTAGTGACCATACTGGTAATAAAAGTCATTTCAAACTACCCAGAGTCATATTTCTGGCTGCAAATATCACAGACATGCACAATTTGAGGATACAATCTGTGCTTTTCTAGAAACTATTTTAAGCTTTGATTTTTTGGGATAAATTAAAGGGAACGTGCTTCAAATAAGTCATTAGAGGGCCAGTCCTTTTACCCTGGCCTGCTTAAGAGTTCTCAGTGACTTTAGTGAGTGCAGGATTCAGGACTTTAACTGGCAGAAACCATTAATTTAATGATGTTTCTTGTGGGCTGCAAGTTGGCTATATTTTTCTAGTCCTCATGGATACTTTACGGTGACAAAGATGGCATGAATGTTTGACGCTATGAATGATCATGGATTTTCTTTGGTTGTAAAGGTTTCAGAGAAGACTACCTGAAAAACTCCCTTTCACTGTTTTTTGACACACTTAGAAGGAAGATGAATAACTGCCAGGCCTAGATTAAATATTTATTTCTTTTGTGTGATTTGGTTACTACCATAGCATTAAATGAAAATCAAAACTCTCAGGTGAATCCTGTTATAATTAGAAAATGTGACCAAATATTTTCTTTTTATTCCAGTGATAATTCATGGATAATATGGTCTTTATAAATTTATACCAGGAATGGATCCCTGGTAATATTGTTCAGGCTCAACAAGGTTGTGAGGTTGTGCTAGCTTTGTCAACAGACCATTCAAATAGATTGTGACTGCTTACATAGTAGTTCCACCATCAGCAGAATCAATAGCATTTTGGCAAATAGCCAAAAATGTTAGCATTGACATCTGATGCTAGAAGTTCCTGACTGCTACAAGTTCTTTCTGCAGAAATTTCAGTTGAGCAGATTGGAAAAGAATTCTGGTAACATTTCTAGGATGGTTAAAAAAAGAAAAAGAGGGAGATCACTTGGGAAAACATGTGAACCTTATTTCCCTGTTTTCTTAATTGAAAGAAATAATTTATCTACCTTTGCTATGGTCAACATATGAAGGAAAAATTTTATTCCTCTGTCACAGAAAAGTCCTTGTGTTTTTTCTGCGTTTTGTATAAATGTGAAATATGTTGTTAGTTTTAATGATAGCCTTTTGTGGTCTGCTTCAGATGAGGACCATCTGAAATTTTTTGCAGCCATCCAGACAGAGCTGTCCAGTCCTAAAATACATAGGTGTAATGACATAAATGACATTGTCTTACTGTTATGCAAGGTTTCTCATAAAATATCTCATTAAATCTATGGTGTGTAAGCTAAACCCAGAGGTCTATTGACCCAGGAATGAGGGTGTATTGACCCAATGATTTTCTGGTGTCAGATCTGGAACACTCTCTTGCATTTAATCCCCATTTTTTGTCTAATTAGTATTAGGAAATATGAAGCCTTACATGGTGATTTTTTGTCCCTTTGATTTTCTTGCTCATTAGTTTTTAATTTTTTCCTGCTTATGAAGAGTGACAATTACAACTGAGTTTATCATGTCTAATGATTCTGCACAGCGTTCATTTCTTTCACTTTGTAATGAGCTGCTGGCGTCTTAACTTTTGTTAAATACCATAGTAAGTCTAGACTTCAATATTAAGGTGTTTAATATTGAGACACCCTTTTTAAAGCATCATGCCTGTGTAAATCTGTAGGGTATAACAATAACATACTCTTGCTGTTTAAATTTTTAATGCCCAGACTTTTTACCATTCTCTAATTTCAGAATATCTGTAAAGCTATAACTGAGCATTATTGAGTTATCAGCTCAATAGAGAACAAATCAAATCAGGTATTAAAGGAAAGTTTTGGGGGCAAGGGAAGAATATCCTGGAAGGAAGTGACCATTTGCAGGAAGACCGAGATTTGTTCTACTGACTTTGATACCTAATGCTGCTAGTTTCAAAAATAATTTCAGCCTCATGTATCTATTTTTGTCTGTGTTTCAGCTCTATTTAAAAGGAAAGGTTAAGAGACTATTGTCTGAATCAGAAGTTTCCCTGTTGAAAGAGCAAAGAACTTTGAATATTAATGCAAATGTGAGCACAAGATAAAAAAACATTTTCTCCACCTATTTACTTATATTTTCATTATTCCTTCATGGAGCATCGTCGTTTTATCCTAGACATAACATTTCACTACCTGTCTCCAGGGAAATGTTTTCACATGAAAACATAACTGCTTGACAATGCATCTAAGCAAAATTTTTTGTTCAATTAACCTTTGTCTTAAAAATCACACATTTTATCTTTTACATATTTTTATTAATTGCTTATTTTAAATTTAACACAGATATATACTTGAAATACAGCATTAAAATTAGACAGTGACCCTGTTTTTTCAGAGGTGAAGTCAGGTTTCTGCAAGAAAAGAGTTGCAGTCCAAGTTTTCAAGACTCCTAATTTGTGGTGATCTGTACAACTCTGGCAACATTTTTCATGTTATTCCAGACTGCTTGAGAAGTAAAATTTTAACAGAGCTACTGAAATGAACCATGGATTTCTATAACGCAATATTTTGAGGTTAAATGTACTTATATTACAAATTGATGTTCTGAACATCATTTGGAGTGAATCATCCTAAGGTAAATATTTAGGTCAAATTACTTTTAATTTGAAGTGTGAGCAAGAAGCCTAAGTGAAGAGAGTGCAGTACATCTGCCAACACAGCAGAGCGGAAAAATAGTGCAGACACAGGCACAGTCTTGCTGTCTTGCAAGGAATGGTTTAGAAAGCCCTGGGGGAGAAAGAGCTAGAGGTGGAAGCAGAACTGAAGGCATTGTGGAGAGGAAGAAGTTACACTCTTCCTGTTATGACAGGAAATGCAGACAAATGTGCTTCCTGACCATTTGCTCAGCAGGGAATGAAATATTCTTTGACCTTTACCTTATGAACATTTTAGCAGCACAGAACTTATAAACATGTTTTTGACTGTAAACATATGTTTGTATCTGCCAGAACTGGTGATACCATACCCAAAAAAAAAAAGTCAGCTTTTGTGTATATTGTATCAGCTACTGTGTATTTGAGATTGTATTTTTGCCTAAAATCTGTACATATCTGTAGATCTGTCTGTAAAGGACATAATCATATCTCTGTATTCAACAAAAGGAAGTGAAGCATCAAAGATTAGCCTTTATTTTTCTTTCATTCCTGTTTTGTCTTAGATCTTAATTTATAAATTGAAATGAGAAGCATATTGATACTGGCTGACCTCCTAATTTCTAAGGTTCTTGTATCATCTTTAATTAATATATCTTTCGATTTTATCCCTCCTTTCTTTGTTTACACAGAAAAAACTTACAAGATTGACCCTCATGACTTGGATTTGGGCAGACTGAATAGTATCACTACTTTAAGTATTTGATCTGGTATTTATGCACAAAGATTCTAAAAATGTGGTGTAACATACAAAGCCTTCTTTTTTTATATGGGTTAATCATGAACATTTTATTTGTTATGGCTATAATTTTAGAGCATCCTCTTAGAACTCCTCTTTATCTGGACTATTCATCAAGTCATAGCACAATATGCTTGGGGCTTTCTGGGACAATAGCCCATTTACCAGCATAAATCAATGCCGTCTCATCCCTGTAAGTTATGCTGGAGGGTTGTAAGAACACAGAAGCAGTCTGCTGAAAGTCTTTTATTTAATGTGGTATGCCCAACTATTGCATAAAGGAAGGTTTGTCTAGATCAAATTCTGCATTAGTGCTGTTCACCACTCCCATTAGAGAGTTATTGTAAATATTGTTTCAGCCAGCCTTCTTCATATGACAAACGGTTCTAAACAAGAATAGAGGAAAATAAGAGGAAAAAGGGAAGAGAGAATATGACAACAGTTCTTGCCTCTCCAGTAGTTATTTGATGTTTCAACAGGATAGGCTTATGTGCTTGGCAGTGACATTTTAGTGAAGAGCGCCTCTGATTACATATGGCCAACTTGGCCTTATGTTTGAAGTTGGATAGACTGCTCACGTAGTATCTCCTATTTACCACTTACATCATATCTACTGTGCTTGCTCTAGTCCCTGTGTCAGAAATTTAGACATTCCAGATGAAATAAGGACAAACAGATAACATTTCTTTTTGACAACATGGTGCCATTATCAGATACTTCTGTGCATCAGTGGTCCCTCTTCTTCACCTGTTTAATGGTGTGAAATATACTTGGGAAGCATTTGCGAAAATTCTTTGTCTCTCATTTTCCTATATCAGCAGCTATATATCTGTATAGTCAGAATAGGAAGAAGTAAGGAGAGCCCTGATATTCTCACACTGGCTGGACTGAATCACTTGAAACATCATGGGACCACTACTTTGGAAACAGAGTGTTAGCACATATATTGTGATTGCTAGTGACACATATGGAGCGATGTTATGGTTCAGCCTCTCATAGTTTGTGAAATTTCAGAAAAAATTATTCAAAGAATCCAAATTAAAACTAAATTTAAACTAAACTGAACTAAACTAATCCCAAACCAACTCCCATCAAAAGAAAGACACAATCATCACATGGCAAAAGCACAGATCAAGTATCCTTAATGTTGTATTCATTAAATGAGAATATTTATGGATGCTTCTGTTTCTTTACTGGTATATTCAAATATATGAGAATTATAAAATTGTTGATACAAATTTACTTAAAGAAAGACTATTTCCAGTGGTTAGCATCCCAATTTACAAACCCACATAGCTAAATTAAAATTTCGGCTGATGAAAGAATTTGTAATTGTAACCAAGTGACAGTATCTTCTAATTTATATAGTTTAAGTAAGTTTAATTTAATAATGATTAAACAAGAAAGCCTTCTGTGCACCAAATTGCCCTCTAAATTGGGCATATCATTGTGTGACATGCATACTCGAATTCAGACTCTACAGCTTCACTTGCAGATATAGACTAGGCTATTTGAAAGCTGTTTCCAGGGAACTGAAGAGCCAAAGTTGTAGTTGAAAATCACCCTTTAACAATTCTCTTTATCCAATGCCTTTCTTTTTGCACATTTCACTGTTAGTTAGAACTTCATCCAAAATATATCAAAAGCTCACCTTGATTTATATCAAAGAAATTGAAAGTTAACTACTCTTAACACTGTAAGTATTTTATAATCAAGTAATGTCTTGATTAGCTTACATGATACAAAACCATAAGCATTAATGCTTATTCATATACAAAATGCTTCAGATTTCAGTAACCTTGATACCACCATCTTCTTGATACCACCATTCTTATTAAGAGAACATTTAAAAGAAATAAATAAAAATTAAATAAGTAGAATAACTATAGTTTTAAGACAAACATAAAAGACTAGTGGGTTTTGAGTTAATACAAAGGGATAGAATTTGGGTTTTTTTGGTAGGATGCAGAAATAATTTTGGTGATCACACCCTGCTCTTTTTGTAATAGATATAAAACAATGCCATCAAGCATCTCATACAAGTATTAAGAAACTGTATCATTGTCAAAACCTTCATGTTTTATATGCACATGCTTAAAAAGGTTTTAAAGACCAATGAATATTTGCCTCCTCTCTGTTCCACTTCCACTCCACTTTAATTTTTCATTATTTTCACCCTGTCATTATAAAATACTCTATCCCAAAAGGATCTCCTAAACTACTTATCATTCTCCTAAAAAGAGGTAGATTTCTTACCTGAAAAATCTGCAAATTAGCAGTGATTTAGATAATGGGGATAATTAAGCATATGTTAACTAATATTGTCAGGAAATAACATGTAGTGATTTGATTCTTGGTGCTGAAAAAATTAAATATTACAGAGATATCAAAGAGTATACACTTTTTGGAGGCATCTTTTTTGAAATATGTTGATGAATTTTCTCACTGTGTGTTTTCCTTCAGTGTCACTAGCATTGTTTCTATCAGATAACAAAGTGACATTGTCAGTTGTTATATGACACTACCAAGACTTTGAACACAAATTATAAGACTGTGTCAACACATTAATTTTTTGGTGATGTAGCTACAGTTTGTGTTCATGACAATGCGACTGTCTTGTTGATTATCAGCACTAAGTCAGTTCAAGTATAATCAGAGATTCTTCAGTGAAGATTCCACATTCCCTTCCAACTAGACAAAAGAGAAGAGAAGTATTAAATAATTTATGCTATTTTTACCTCTCAACAAAACCTTTTCTTTACTAAAATATTATCGGCTACCTTAGAGAATATTTATTAGATGGTGTTTAATTTTAATAATTTTTGGTGTGGACAAAAATGGTTCACATAGCAAATGGTGAACAAATCAAACAAATAAAGTTAAATAATAAAAATTCTGTTTATTTATATTGCTCACAAAAGTACTTTAGCATATGGCATATTCATATTCGTTATGTAGCCACACAGAAGAATGCATGCAAAAAGCTAATTTTGGTTTTTAAATGGCTTGAAGAGTATTAGTAATTTTTTCTGAAGTCACTGACATGACATTTCACTATACATTTGAAAAGTTCTCTATTATAAACTGTTATAAAAGCATAATAAATTTACATGTGTATATATGAATTATGTATGTGTAAAGATAAACCACTATGAATTACATATTCAAAAATTAAAATTCCAAATCCCAAGTAGCGAAACAGTAGTAGACACAATTGCCTTTAATTCATTAATTATCAGTTACAGAAGGCATTATCTGGTGAATATAGAAAATATTAGGAAGATAATATAGAAAGATCAAGAAATTAAAACCATATCAAATTCAGAGCAATTATGGTTGTGTATTGAAGAAAGATAAAATGAAGATCTAGATTATTCATTGTTCTGGTTTGTGGGTTTTTTCACTGTCCATAAAATATAACTCTAACCAGTATCACTTTGGTGATAAGTATCATGAATTAAGTATCTCCTGTGCAGCACAGCCAGATGGTTTTTCAAAATATTAAGGCATTTTACTTAACAGTGAACACAAACACTGCCTTTAAATATATTTTTGTACTGGGGTGGACTTGAATGAAAAGCATGCTTAACGCAGAGATACTCCGCCTACAACACCATGGTCAAAAAGTTGACTGAAAAGCATGTTAGATGCAGAAAAATATGTTGAATTACTACATTTTATTTTCTGTATCACTAATTATTTCTAAAACAAGCTTATATATATATATATACATAACTATATATGTATCTATCTTTCAAACATTTTTGTGTAATCAGAGAAACCATTAAAGGAGTATTTTGAAGACAACAATATTATTATTATTATTATTATTATTATTATTGTTATTGTTTGTAATTGTTATTGTTATTGTTATTATTTAGAATTTGAGTGAAGTTTTGTTACCTATCTCATTATTCATTCCAAATATCAAAAGCCATGATAAATTTAGAAAGAATTATAAGTTATGCATACTTGAGACTAGTGCTCTAGAAAGTGGGGTTTTTTAAATGCTTCAATAATTGTGTTTAATAACAATCCATCTTTTTTTAACAGTATGTTGACGGAAGTTAAAATTATCGAAATTAAAATAAAAGGAACATCCAGTATGTATTTGGGAGAATAAGCGCTCACATTATGGACACAAAGCCTCGTCTTTCTGAGAGAATCTAACAAATAGGGATTAGCAATACTTAAAAAGTTACATTTTCCTTGGCCTGATATGTTGGGATTTTAAGGTAGTCTGAGGCTGCATTTAGCATTAACTTGTGACAAGTGTGTCAAGAAGTGTGACAAGTTAAAACACTAGCCGTATGAATCTCAGACAGACAAATCTTCTTGCCACAGCATTAATGTGCAGAGGTGCCACTGTTTATGGGTGTATGAGGGATGGTAGCAACAAATGTAGAATCAGGCAGACCAATAAACTTGGTTGTGTGCCTGTTCTTGACATACCAAGTACCTTGACCATGAGTTAAATTCAATTGATTATAGGCTTAGCAAAACCATTTTTGTCTTAAAAATTCCTGTCAATGAAAAATATGTAACAGAAATTGCACATATGAAGAAACAGAGGAGAAAAATTCAACCATACAATTAGCTTAAACAGCTCGTAGTAGTTTTGTATTTCAAGTTACATGTCTAACCGGAACTTGTAACCTAGTGCAGAAAAGCTGATAAAAAATTGTTTGATGTGCAGGTCTTTCATTGTCAAAACAATCCCTGTGGAAAATTATGGTTTTGAAGAGAATAATTATAATTTTCATACTGCCTGGATTTTGCATTAAGTAGGGGCATTTGCTGGCCTACGGAGAACTTGCAAGCACATCCCTATTTCTTTCCTATATAATATGACCTAAAGCCCTTTGCACTAAAAATGCCAGTTCATATTCCTAAGCATATGGCTTGAAATGAAATAAAATATCATATGTGTGTGTTCAGAAAATACTTTGTTTCAAAGGCTGCTGACCAGATATTTTCTTCTTTCATGCTTTATAACTCTCCTTTCTTGTGAGTGCCATTTTTCTCACTAGATATTTCTTCAAAAGTATCATGAGTTTGTTTATATGAGCAATGTATCTCTTTTGGAATACTTAAATGCTTATGAAATAATTTCTTTGCTTCAAAGCTAGCAGAAGTTGGGGGACTTGAAATCAAAGTCAATTGAAAAAATCAGAATTCACTGCACTTGTTGAAAGTATTTACAGCTGCTCTGAGTATCTGAGGTGCCTTTTGCAAATGTTGATGGGAAAGATATATGCCATCTAAAGGATATCTGAATTTAAAAGTTAAAGTTGCAGTATCAACACTTCATAGCACCAGTAAAAGAAAATAGTTCTTACCCATATCTCAAGTTTAGTGCAATGATAATTAGGTGCTTCTCCCTTGTGTAATACATACAACACACAGATATATATTCTATTTTGGAACTCTTTTATGTTTATTGTTTTGTTTTCTGAGCATGTTCAATTCAAAGACAAAGCACTCTGAAATTATAGCTTCAAAAAAAAGGAGAAAGACTACAGAAACTTGCGGTTTTCTGATGGACCTTTTTTTCTTTTCTTTCCAGGTGACTTTTACAAAGAGGAAATTTGGGTTAATGAAGAAGGCTTATGAGCTTAGTGTTCTGTGTGACTGTGAGATTGCTCTAATCATCTTCAACAGCACCAACAAACTGTTCCAGTATGCCAGCACTGATATGGACAAAGTGTTGCTGAAATATACGGAGTATAATGAGCCACATGAGAGCCGAACAAATTCAGATATTGTTGAGGTAAGAGTTTGTGTTTTGCTCTGAGATGGAGGTGCTCCAAGTAGGTTATATCTTCAAGTGACATAGCATCAGGAGAACAGAACAAGACAGTGGTGTATTAGCTCGAGCATTGGAGGTGACAAAGGCAAAGCTGCAGAAAATCCACATCTATTGTGAGCATTTTATCCTTCTGAGTCTTGCAGAAACTTCTGCAAAGGGATTTCTTGCTCCCTATTTTCCAGGTTTCTGTGCTGCTTTGTCACTTTGTTGCGTTAATCCTCTCCGTGCCTTGACCACTACATACCACCTGAATCTCTTGCTTGTCTCCTAGTCTCTTCCAGGGACATGCTCTCCAGCAGACAATGCATACTTTGTCTCCACAATCAAAAAGTTATCATATTGTCTCTCCAGGAGGAATTAAGAATATATTGTAAAAGATGTGGAAGAAGATTTAGAAGCATTTGTTGGTGGAATTTGACTGCTTTTCTTAGCTTTTTGATTGTTTACAGAGGGTGTCTAATAAAGTGCAGAAGAAAAGTTAATTTACAATCTACGCAGAAAAAATATATCAGCTTCTCACACAGAATATTGTTACCATAATTTAATAGTGACAGTATCAAAGCAATAGTGTCAGAATGCTGGAAACAGTCTTTAACTTTTTTACAATTATAAGGAGCAATTTTTATTTACAATTACTGAAAATTATTAAGTTAAATTTAAAATTTTAAAATTTAAGTTTCTAATATTCATACAAAAGTCAGTGCATGTTGCAATCACATTTGGATTCGAGCTATGCAAACTACATATAGCCTTCAATGATTTGTTGTTATAAAAAAAGCACTCGTATCTTAGACGGTATCTAAAAAATGGGTTATATGACCTATACAACTTCTATTCTTAAAGCACATGACTGATCTAATTGTATTAATTAAAAACATAATAGAAGGATGATGACCTATCTTAAGGGTCAGTGAAAATTTAATCCTAAATATGTTCATGTATATGCTTAGTTTACTCCAGATCTTTATAAAGTTAGTTTCAGATTTTTGAATGATCTGGATGTTGTCTGAAATACAACTTTGATACTTTTGGAATCTTCACCAGGGTTAGTCATGTGTTTGAGACTAGAATGTAAGTTAGTGAGTTATTTCTACATTAAATATTTAAAAGGATAAAAAGTTCCACATAATTAAGATTATTAAACTTGTTATAGAGTCACAGTCACACCACCTTAGATGGGGATAGACTACACACAGGAATATATATCACTTCTCTGTCTATCCTTGTGTCAGCATCTAGGAAGTTACTGTTTTTCTTCACTCCTCATTTCCCTCAGATTCTGCCCCCCATTAGAAGAGGGTGAGGTTCTGACAGCAGAAAAAAAATTATATGAGTTAAGACTAGGAGGAAAGTGCATAATTTCTTCCTCCTCTCCATAATTTCTTTTCCTCTCTTACTTCAGATCCTTTGTATATACATGAGGCCTTTCTTGCCCCCTAGATTTGGGAAGTCCAAAAGAATTCAAATTCTATGCCCAAAATTAAGTCCTCTCCTCTTTTAGTGGCAAAAGGCCAGGATATTCTTAGCAGAAGAGTTTCCTGTGATATCTTTTCTTCTTCCTACAGGCTTTTGTGTGGAAATAGGTGGAAATACACTTAGGGATTTATTGCTTGCTTTACAATGAATGAATACTTTTTATCATAAGGACTATGGTTTTCCAAGGATCTTGAATGAAAACTTAAAATTTCAAATAATGTTAAAATTTTCAGAAAGACAAGTCACTGCACCAGCAAAATCCCTCTCTGCATAAACAGCAGGCCAATTTGGATAGGTTGATCCGCAGTTTTGCATGCAGATGTGTAATTTTCTGTCTATACCCAAAGTTTGGTAGGCAACTCTTCTCACTTTTCTAAAAGGAACAACATAAAAATGGATAATTGAAATAAATGTTACTTAAATTGAACAATAGGCATAAAACACCAGATGAAGCAAATGCTCTGATTTTGACTTTCTGCTATATTTTTTCCACGTTCTGCCTATAACATAAAATACCAGTACTGATATGGCGTTATATCAGTACTGGTAGAGTTTGAGAATCCAAGGAGTCCTTCTCCAGTGTATAGGTTTTGAACAAGAATTCCATATTGTCATGCCTTAAATGAATAATGAACATCTCACTTACAAGCACAGTAGAGGATAGAGCTTTGAGAGGTGTCTTGACTCTTAGTGTAGTTTGGGTATATTTTCAGGTACAGGATATAAATCTACCACACAATTAAGCATTTTAATTTATCAGTTAAACTGATCAGTTACACATTGCACATATTTTCATGTTAGGGGTCCATCTTCTTTTCCATTTCAGACAGCTAGATTTCACACGTAAAAGTTTTTAATCTTGTCTTCCAGAGCAATCAACAGCAGCTGAGAAGAAGACAATATTATTAAATCTGAGCATTTTCAACTAAATGTCTATTCAATAACTATATTTCAGCAGAAGACAAGGGCATAGCTGTGCTTATAGATTTCTGCACAGCATTCAAGAGAGAAATCTTTTTTAGGCAGACCAGTGAAAATTTGAAATATAATTGTCAACCATATAAAGGTCTTCAATTTAGTATCCAATTTCTGTTCACATTCAGCATAATATTAACTATTTAGTCACTTTTAAGTTGTGGTAGAACTTCTTTATCAGTCATTAAAATGAGGTGTAAGTTCTTTGAACTATCTATATTCGAAGGAAATTAAAAGAGCAGCTCTCTAATATGTAGTTAATTACTTCTAAATTAAACTACTGCTATTCAAATACAAAAACCATATAATTTTTCATGCAGATCTGGCTAAAGCTGTTCATTTTATTAAGCAAATGTTTTCAATATAATTACTGGGATTAATTATATTTATCATTTATGAAAAAGTGAGTCTTCAGGCCATAACTTATTACTTAAAGTAACATCTAAAGAAGAAAACATGATCATATATCTAACAAGCATCACACTGGTTTTTAACAGAAAATTGTTTCCACCCAACTTAGAGATAGATGATATCAATAAATCTATCTCGATAAAAAAATGGGATGCTAGTAGTTAGAGAATTGTAAAGGTCAGTTCCAGGTGTTGTTTGAGGTTTTCTGGTTTAATGATTAAAATAGCTTATTTTCTTTACATATGTAGAAATTTTATTTATTTGCAATAAATATAACTGAGATGATGTTTCCAATTGCTTCATCAAAATGAAGTTGATTAACATGCTATTTAATATATCTGAGTTTTCAGGTCACAAAAATTGACTACAAGGTGAATGTGTTTCAGTTAAGACCCAGTAAATATGCGTACAGCATACAAGGGCAAATAAAGGTCAATATGTACTCATGAAGGAGAAAATATACGCATTTTACCCTCACATTTATTCATTTCAAGCAGCAGTGACAATTATTGTGCATGGAGATATGCATTAATTCTGGGAAACAAACAAACAAAACAAAAAAAGGCAACAAAACAAAATCAACTAAACAAAAAAGGTACATTCTGAAACTTCTATTTAGCATTAACTGGATTCTTAAATTTGAAGCCATTATGTCCTCACCCACCAAACTATTCATACCACAGTCATTCATTCAATTTTCCTTCAGTTAAAAAGTGAGATTATTTGAGGATTTAGTGATTATTTTAAGGAATAGCAGAAACTTTGGTGAGTTCATTCAATACAGAGGAGAAATACAACATTTCATCTTTATGCCAACTTCCAAGTGTGTATGTAAATTCCAACAATAATATATCCAGCATAATTGTGTAAGACTATGCAATAACTTACTTTCGGCAATAAGGAAATGGGAAAGAAAAAAATGACAGCATTTTACAACAGTCAAGTGCATGCATTATGTATTCTTTGGATTTATCAGAAATGAGGCCAGGTCCTTTCCTTGTTTCTATAAAACAGAAGTGGGTGTATTTATTTTATTTACTTATTTTACTGATATCTCAATTTATTTTAGTGATATCCCACTGCCACACTGCTGTGATTAACAAGAACCCAGTTCTGTAACACTGTAAGCTCACTACTTAAGTGCTCAGGAAAGACCTCAGCCTTAGTTGGAAGGGGACAGATTTCAGAGCAGGAATATGGGGAAATGTTTTGCTGCAAATATAATTAAAAGTCTAACTAATCTATAGAAATCTGTTGTGATTCTTCGTCTAAGTCATCAAGCCATTGCTGATTTAAGGTGGAACTTCCTGCCTATTTTCTATCTCATTGTCCCTTTTTCCTTCTCATTTCTTTCATGTCAAAGCATCAGCTACTGTCTTAGCTTTAGAAGACCTCTAGTGAGCTTTCATTGACTCTTGATTGTGCTTCAGTTTCTGGTATACTAAGTTTAATACGCCGAGCCTTGCTCTGTGTGCACATAAACCATTCCTCCACAAATCACTCACTACTTTATCTTTTATCTCTTTTTTAAACCCCCAATCCATTAATTTATTTGACCCTGCTGCTTTTATTGTGTCTCTTTCTCCACCTGACTTCTCTTCATCTGATCATTCAGTGGTCACCACCTTTAGTTCAAGTTCCCTTGCTAGGTCAGCCCTTTCAAATTCACCCCTATTTTCCATTTTCAGGCACACATGCATCCATCTCCTCAGTTCCCCCTTGCTGCGCCACTAATCACTAGTAGAGGAAAAAGCAAACCACAGACTTCATTCATCTTTCACTTTGCTGACTGAGGTTCTATGTCATGAATGCTAATCATCCACCAAATATCTTAATTTTGCAAAATTGAGATATTTACCTTAATAACATATATTAAATGGAGATAAAACCTCCATTACCTTACAAAAAACTCTTCCGTCAGCTCAGTGTCTTCTGAAATATCTCTTATTACCTGTTTTTTGATCTTTCTTTTTCTGGTACATGTCTTCAACTTCTCCTTTATTTCTCTCTCTCTCTCTCTCTCTCTATCTGTCTTTCTGTCTCTAATTTTCTTTTAATCAAGTGTTAGAAGGATTTTATGGTCCTCAACATGGATTTTTACATATAGGAAGATATCAGCTCCTGCAATATACTGGCCTATCTTTCTGCTTCAATAAAACATTAACCTCATCTGGCTTTTCATCTATACATTGTCTTACTCTGTTAGGGACTGATTGTCCATCATACTTGGTGGTCCTCCATCCTCTTTTGCCTCCACTTTCTCATGGAAATTAGGTAAGTTTGCAAAACTTGGATGGATGAGCTCTTGCTTTTAGTGATAGTGAAGACTTCATCAAGAAATTATCTGAAGTATTCAAAGGAGTAAATTATTTTAGGGATATTGTGATCGGGTTGCAGGTTTCCCAGGGAAAAACAAAACAAAACAAACAAAGATAAGTAGTTCTAATTTGCAATGATATGTCACATTTTTAATTTTTACATTATAGATTCTTTTTCATGGATAATAAGCATCTAGCATTGTCCTTTTAACTTGTTTTGCACAGATATTCATTCTCTAGCAAGTACTGGTGAATTGACCTTCCACAGAGTATTTTCCCCTTTCCAGTGGACTTCTGTGATGGAGAGCAGTCTTAACATAGCAGAAGAAATGTGTGCCATTTGCAGTTGCATTTTCCCCTAAGAGGAAAAAGTGAGGTTCTGAACATGTGAAATTCTCCCTGCAGATTGCTCATCCTTTGTGTTTTGCAACACACAGAGATCTTCAAAGACCTTAACATTAAGATAGCAAGGAACAAAGTAATACCAAGACCTACAGGGCAGTGGAATTCAGAATTTTTTTATTGTGTTCTTTTTTGCTGGTTAAAAAAACCATTGTTACTCTGGGGGAAAAAAAAAAAGTGTCTAATGAAAACATACAATTAGTGATGTCCATTCAGTCTTCCACAGATTTGTAGAAAAGCTAGTTTGAACGGAAAATCCAGTTGCTTTTAGTATGGCCAGTCACAACGTGTTAATTGGCATACTTTTAAATCTCCTTGAGAGACATGAGTTAAAACTTAGTACAACTTCAGTTCAGAAGGCTGGAGTTGATGAGAACGGCAGTCAGATGGCCATGGACAGTATTTGTGCCAGAGAGGAATGCCACAGTCCTGTTTTGCTTATGGTCTTACTGCAGGTTATCCCATCAATCCTTACAGATGTGCTGTGGATTCTATAGCACATTAGGTTTAGTCACTTGATGTGAAAGTTCTGAATGAGATAAAGAGAAAAGAAATTTTCTTCTGTCAATTATTTCTAAAGGTCACAGAGCTAATGACTAGCTAGGAGGTTAATTAGATTGTAAAAGCCTCTTCATATCAATTAAGACTCTTATCTGTATAATCATAGTAAATAAACCCATACAACTCTCTAAATGTTCTCTTTTTAGGAAAAGTAAGGCAACTGTTGTAGCTTGTTTAATGTAATAAGTGTATTTTCTTCACTTGTCATCATAACACAATATTGCATATAAACAAGCTGTGAAATAGACATCAAGTCAGCTCTTGAGTTGCTGAAATCAGGGGATTTCTTTCAGCTACTGTGGGCTGAAGACCTGGGACAGTATGAAAAGTAAGCCTGTATGTAAGAAAGGTTATTCAGGGTGAGATAAAGACAATGCAGTGTATTGGATACTGCCCTGGACTAGGACTCATGAGACTTCGGTTTTATTAATAGCTTTGTCAGATACTGTTTTGTGACCTTGGATAAGTCATGTTTCCTCTTAATGCTTTGGTTTCACTATCTTTTAAATGGGGATATTATTATTGATTTTCTTTGTAAATTGGTTGAAGACCAGTTGCTAAAAAACCAGCTAGTGGTACCAGTCTCACAGTACAGACACTTGAAAAGAGTCAACTGGCCAAAAATTTCCTTTGGATGACTATTTAGGCTTTTTAAATGCCTTTGTCTTTTTTCATTTTTAGAAAATACGAACCCAACCATTATCGCCAACATCATGTATGACAGAACCAAAGGACTGAATCTTCAGCATTTTTCCTTTGGTCTTTGTTTGCCAATTAATTTGAAAGTGCACACAATTTGAAAAATGTGTTCATAAATTAATGTCCTCATGTGAGTTTTTTTCTGTGTTTTTTCTAAGCGTGACTGGTTAAAAAAATCTCAGAGGTAAAAATATTTGGTTTCAAAAGTTTTACAAGTCTGTACACTTTATCAATCTTGATTTCATTTTTTTAAGTGATTGCTTTAGAAATACATCTTTTCTAAACAAAAGCTGACATTCTTATCTAATTTTATTATTCCATTAATTTGGGATTCATGTAAATAGTAGCACAGAAAAACTTCAAAGCTGGAAAACTGTGTATGACAGTTCTATTCTATCCAAAGTAGTCCCTCAATGGAACTGCTGTTCCAGTCAGTGAGAGTGTCCAAAGTAGTCCTTCTACTGCACTCATTAGGTAGCATTTTATTCCCTTCCTCCCACTTATCCTCATGAAATTTTTGACTCTTCATATCCCAGGCTATTTTCAAGCTCTCCTTAATACTTCTGCATCTCCTTGTTACTCTGCATTTAATAAGTCAGAGACTTTAGTTGCTATGCAATCTAGAAAAAGAAAAGTAGAGGATTTCTTATATTTCAAATTAATTCAGTACATGAAAAAATGCAGCAGCTGGAAAGTTGCACAATTAATTTTCTCATTTTGCTTTATCTCAAAAAAAACTAGAAAACTTTTCATTATAATTTATTTCAGCCAGGATTTGTTTAACATGAAACATAGCTTGTAATCCTAATGTATCTCAAATGAAAGAAAAGACACTCACCTAAGAGCTACTTTCCCAAATAAAAATAAAGAAAAAAGAAAAAAAAGAAAAAAATAAAATGGATCCAAGGTTAATTATTCTGAAGCACGTGATACATGAGAAGCTTCTTTTGAGTGTATTTAGGAGGTGATCTGGATGTCCTGTTTTAGCCTTCTTGAGGATCATGTAATTTTATTTTTTATTGTTTTGTAATAATTTTTAAAATATTTTAATAACTTAGTAAATTTTTTGGATGAGTTGTTGCAAAATGTTAAAATTATGAAAGTGAAAAATATGTGCAGAATATAAACACGTTTCCAATTTTTCATTCTTCCTTTTTTTGCCAAACTGGAATTCTAAAGCTGTATTTCTTAGAGCAAGGTCTACTTCACAGAGCACTCTTTCTTTCTTCAAAATGTTATATATCTGGCTAAGGAACTGGAAATATCTTACATGTCTGTGTAACATTCTCAGACCTTAATAGCTCCAAAGTTTTATCCCAATCCAGTCACTGAGAAACATTCTTTGCTTTTGTAATCACTGTTTCACATAGTAACAGCTTGTTGTATTTTGGTCTGTTTGCCAGAGGGTAGGTTTATTTTTAAATCCCTGCACTCTGAATTTTCTTTATTTTTCCAAGATTGGAAACAGCTGAAATGCCTGAAGTTACAGGTTGAAGGGCTTGCTTCACGATATGAGATGGGAAACCTCATTCCCTCCTCCCTGTGTTTTTCTTTTTTTTTTTATTTTTTCCTAACAATGTGTCTTAACTGCTATTTGTCTAAAAATAGAACACTGGCTCACTAAAAATAGCTTGCCAGTCAGTCTTGCCGAGGAAAATGGAGAGGAATAGGCAAGGAATAGAAGGGTGAGTAATCCACTGTATTAATTCACTGATCCCTTTGAGAATGCAGGCGATGATAAAGTACCCTCAAAAAACCACAGGCCTGACTTGCTCTCTTCAGACTTCTAGGTGCCAATAAATATTTTAGCCCAAGGATACACTGTACTTTCCTCATGGACCATAAACACTTTCTAAAATACAAGGCTTTGTTTCACAGAAACTAACTCACTGTCAAAAACAGCTGACTTTCCCAAGGTCCTTTTTTTTTTTTTACATTCCACATGTTTTTTAATTTATTTTAAGACAAGCAATGACTGCAGTGTTCTGTCAAGAATTACCATGAAATGTCACATATCTCGCATGGATGAATGAAACAAATAGTTGCTTTTCAATGATTTCATGTGCCCTCAAAATGCCACATATCAGTAAGAAAGAAAATTTATTACTCTGACTCAGAGCAGTAAAAATGAATTGGTAGACATTATTTATTTCACTGAAAAATTAAATCTTAGCTGCAGAGCATTTCTGCAGATATATACATTTTTTAATCTGTAATTGTTCTGAAACTCAAATTTCACCAAAAGACTGTGGAAGATTGGAATAGAAAAGGGCAGGATCTAATTTACTCAAAAATAAACCTGATGAGAAGCCTGCAAAGCAGGAACTTTTCACTTGAAAAGCTGTCAAGTTAGAGAAAGTCAATCTTCTTTTGTATTGCAGTATTTCAAATCCATTGCAGTATTGCGGTGTGAGATATCAGAAGTACTGTGGAGCAGAAGAAACACCAGGAAAGGCTGAGCATGTCATTTAAAATGAGAATCTGTGTTGTTCTGTACAGAATCTTTTGCATTTTGTTTTTCGTTGTTTTTTTTAACCTGAGTAACCTGGTCAAACACAGCAACAGGGCGTGGAAATGTCAGTGCAGTTCACAGGGTTATTTGAGCCTGAGTATTGTTTTGTTCAGTTCCTGTAATGCTGCTTGTGATAAGATTCTGGAGACAAGGGACGATAATTGATGGAAAAGGACTTAAATCACTCTAAAAAGAATCAAGGCCCTTGTATTTGGGTACATCAGCTCTACTGGTCTCCCTCCCCTTGTAAAAGCATTTTGTCTTCTTGCATGTTGGCCCTCCTCTGCTCTTTGTAATGGACGTAGGCCACAAGTGATTCCTTTATGCAGTACACAGGGTGTTATTGTATCTGCATGGTGTATTAGTAACTACCAAGGCTGAATTCTACTATTGTATCTTCACTTCAAGCACAGAAAAATAAGACACTCTACCCTGCATTTTCAACCTAGATAGTGAGTTACTTACAGCTGTGTTCCAGACACAAAGGCTTTTGTGACCAGCCCATTTTTAATTTTCATCATTAAAATATCCCTGTTTTGTAAGACAAATACAAAATGTGGTTGTTTACCCAGCTTTGTACACAGCAGTGATAATGACAAATGTAAAAATACTACATATTCTCTTTTCTCACAACTATCTTTAATACATATTACTGACCTTGCCCTCTTTTCCATCCAAGACTTTTTGTATCATTGGGTTGCCATAAGCTCTTGACTGTTCTTTGTTAAATCAGTATTGAAGATAATGCAATGCTGAGTTTCTAGCAAAATCAGTTACTTGGTGCACAATTCTTCATATGCTTACATATGAACATCAGGTTTTTTCATATGCAAATGGTTCCAGATGTGGGGTCTAAGCTACCACTCATCAGGTTAAAAGAGCCTTATAGTAGCAAAAGTCAAAAAATTCTCCTATGCAAAGCCCACTATTCAGGTTTTATTAGGTCCCTCATTAAAGCCTAGAGATGTCAATGTGTGTTCTGACAAAATTCACATCTGCCTTGTTACTGTTTCTAACACAGACAAAACTTTCTACGGATCTTGCCTCTTTTTGTAGTAAGCAATACTAGAATAAGTCTTATTTTTTAAAATAAATAAGACTTATTTATGGAAGACTTATGGAAGTCACCTTTCAGACATTGAAACTTCTCACAAGAAGAAAATTGAATGCTCCCGCAAATCTCTGCAGAATCATGGCTCTTTTTTTGAGGCAGTCCCAGTGTCAGTAAGGGTGACAGGGCTGGACCCCCAGTAGTTCATACTATGAGTAGCGCTTATATCTATACGCAGAAGTAAAACTCCCTGCCACAGAGTCGTGAATTCCCTGAGAAACAGCAGCACTCTGCAAGAGGAATTTCATCACCAAAGAGTATAGGGATGAAAAGTCAGTCTAATCCTGGCTTTTTGTTTACTTTGCTCTCCTCCTAGGGAGCCAACAACTTAAATTTTCTGCTCAGGCTGGAGCACCTTACCCATGTGATTTGCATGAAGCAAAATACCTGCATACCTCTCCTTCCCTGGACTGCACACAGATAACACTATCTTTATGAAATGGCTTTCCACAGTTTTCATAGCTCTGGTGAAAGTTCTGTTAAACTTCAAAATATGCTGACTTTTCTTCCTTGTTACAATAATAAATTATAAATTAATTATTTATTTGTGTAGTATAAAATTTGTATCCATCCTTGTACTTGATATTGATTAGACCCTGTTTGCTCTGAATTCAGAGAGGCCTCTATGTCTTTTTATATAAGACAAATGAAATTATTGTTAGTTACCAAATTTGAAGGGTTATAAAACTTCCAATAGACATGTGCTCTGTTGTTCTACATTTTTAACAATCACAAGTCTATAGTCAGCTCTGAATCAATGTCCATAGTCCAGAGCTGTTAAATGTTGTTAAATCTTAAATAGCCATTTTTCATTCCATTAGAAAAGTTTCATTAAAACAGCTTCAGTCAGCATTTTCTTTATGCAGCAGCCTCTAAATCCAAAACTTTAGGTGGTTGTGTTTTCCTTTCTTAGTTTTGCCATGGATATTTCTATATATGTTTGCCATTAATGAAAAAGTAAAAGCTGTTAAAAGAAGTTGCATGATGTATGTTCTAAACAGTTAATTATTTGTGTGATAGACAGAAATGTAACAAGTAAAAATCTGTGATACATTGGATATGCTTGGATTAAAAAAGTCTCAAACTCATTTATTTATAACATCCTGTGTGATCTATAGACAATTATAGTGCAGAATTATATAAATTATTATGTGCTTTACTTTGGGTTGTTCAAGTAAGATTTTTTTTAATCAAGTGTTATTGCACACAGGCTCTTCAAAGAAAGCAAATTATAGAAGAGTCAACAAAAGTAGTTTAAACAATATAGCTGCTAGAGATTGGTTCAAAAGAGATCAAGATCTTGACAAAGAAGCAGTACCAAATGGAATGTCTCATTTAAATATTTAGCTTCCTACAATATGGTTGTAACATGAAAAGTGAAAAAACATAAGAATTTTCCTTTCATTTTTATAATCCAAGCATTGGTTATTACATGCTTCTAACATGTTTAAACATACATCAGTAAAATGAAAATTTTATGGATTCCTTCCAGCGGGTACCAGTGCCTTAGCATCCAAGCTACATTTTGGTAAACTGTCTGAAAAGAGGCTTGCCTACCCTAGACATAAATTTTCATGACCCACATGTATTGTTTAACTCACAAATAAAAGCTCGTAATTATGCTCAGTACTTTCCATCTTTTATCTAAAAATGTTTTGCAGAAGTATCTAAACTTGCCTTACAATATGGCAATAGTCATTTGTCCAGAAACCTCATCTGGAGGCACATGAATATGGTGGACAATCTGTTATTTGACCTTGAACAATACTAAAGACCTGTGCTTAATAAGTATTGACCCAATGGGTCAAAGTTGACAGTCTTCCCCAGTCCCAGTTTAAGACCCAAATAATTTCAACAGGTTTTCCTCAAACAAAAATGCTGTTACAAGTCAAAGAACTCTGTCTGCTTTCAGGTTATGTTTCTCTGACTGAACAAATTGTGCATTTTTTAATGCACAAATGCAAAATATTACAGTGAATGAGATATATGTATAACTATCTAGAACTGTCTAGAGCATAGGAATCAGAGTAAATCTATTCCTTCTAGGAATATTGGAAGCAATAGGCTTGAGCCTATTTAGATCAAAGAAGAAATAGAACCTATGTTTCCAGTTATTGTGTTTCTAACCACTAGTTGTTATATAGAAAAAATCAGGAACAGAAAAATTTTCTTGAGAGTGTCTTCTTCAAGCATTTGAAAAGTTGCCTGTAGGAGGGGACAGTGTGCTTCAGTCAATACCTGAATACCCAGGAATGTGGATGAAGGCATCTCTGTAGCCCTGGATAAGCATATGATGCTTCTGATGAGGGATAGGATTTTTGAAAACCCATTTGCTTGCTCTGGGTCGTTCACAATTCTGTCGCATACTGCTAGGTTTGGATCTTGTTCTGTAGCACCAGACTCCTCCCTTGCCTCAGATCCTAACACACTGTGAATTCCCTATGACGATAAGGTGCCTAAATAGTAGGTATTGCCAAACTGGGCTTTTTATGTCCCTAAACCATTTACTGGATATATTCCATAGCCCTTTCCTGTCACAAGGCCCTTCTTTCCAACAAAACAATTGCAGCAGGGTGTGGACTGATCTTTGTGGTTTTAGTATAAGCTCATAGCAAGAAAGAACATTGCTCATTGACCATTTTCCTACCTTGACACTTTAAAAATTGCTTCTGTTCCAAGGGGGCTTAGAAGGAAGTACTGTCATTTCACTGTCCTGGAGACATTTTTATTTATAGCTTTCAAGCTGGGGGCAGGAAGAGAGGGGGGTTCTTATTAATTGGCTACACTAGAAGAACCCATGAACAGTTAGGACCCCTTTAGAAAACTACATATATGTAAATATAAAGTGACAATTGTGAAATTACCTTTTCAATAATATGCATTTTATCTAGTAGGACTAAACCCACCTGATAGTAATACTCAGGAGAGATTCACAGCTGCATCCTGAACGAGGGAGATGTTTCTGGGCTAGGACTTGATATTGGATCCCAAGGGTTATAGAAAATTCTCTTGTTTGTTCCACAGATTAACTTTTTCATTCCTTTCCCATTAATGAATCTGAGAAATTCACCTACTCCTGTACAGTCTTTTTCCTGCAAGAAATATTCTTAATTCCACTTCCTTCTTCATGAAGAGTAATGGAATAAAATGCCTGACTAAACCAAAAAGTTCTGAAGTCTGCCTCCAGCTGATCTCCATGACCAAATGCATGGCAGAAATAAGAGAAGTTCTCATCAATTCCTGCTACTGCTATTTTATTTGGGGTCTTGTGACCTACCATACCCAGGGAGAAATACAAATCTTGCTGACTTTGGAATCAATGTAAGTAAGCATTCCNACAAACCTCAGGACTGCAAATCTCTCTATAGATTCTAGGACCAACATTTTGCAATTCTGAACTGGAGAAATTCTAGTATACTCATGGCTTATATATGGCCCTCGGCCTCTTCATGGAAAGGGTTTTCTAGCATTATTAAATTGAAATTCTAGTTATTTAGGACACTGCTGGTCCCTTTCACTAGTGTGAGTTCCTGTGTGAAAGCCTGAGCCCACTAAAATCAGTCAGAATCTCCTTGCCAGATCTTTAATTTTAATATACCGAATGGCAGAGCCATGCTTATTTTGAGGTAATCCCAGTCAATCTTGTACAGTTAGCTTCTGATTAAATATTTTGTATTCAGAATAAATGTTAGAGAATAAATGTTAGAGAACCTTAAGTATTCCTTTCTCATTCTATGTAATACACTTTACTCTAGGCTGCTTATTGCACTGAAAATGCTCTCCAGAGCTTAGAAAAGAGCTCTGGCTTCTGTGGCAGCAGACAGATTGCTGCATACAGCTTAGAAGATAGACAAGATGATGGAATAAGTAAATTGGCTCAATTTTCTTGCCACAGAAATATCACTGTTTTTCCATCCCACATCATAATGGTTTCAAGTTTGGTCTGTATTTGGTCCAAGCTTCTAGCACAAGAAGACTGGGAATAGTGCTTTTGCACTGTGTATTTCAACTCATTGTTGGGAAAGGACCCTGTATGGTTCTTCCTTATACACAGGCTGAGTATGTTAGGAAAAAATTGTTACACTAGCAGCTTCTGAATATCTCTGATTTAATATTCAGAGAAATCTGAATATTTCTGATATCTTGGCCTGAAATCAATGTTTACCTTTTTCTCAGGAGCACAGTCCCCAAAACACTATCGATATACATGGTGCAAAACTTTTCACATTGGTCAATTCATTAAAACAGAAGCAGCCCACCAGGCAGCTCTGGATTTGAGATTTTTAATTTAAAAACTCCTCTTCTTATCTGTGACATGACTCTGTGAGGGTCTGAGGAAACACCTGTGTTATCTAGAGATGTTAGTATCCCCAAGATATTTATTGCCTTTCCTGCATTGGAAGTTGCACCTTCACAGCAGAGTCTTAGGAAGGGAATGTATGCCCGCCCCTTGACTGCTCCAGTTCCACAATTCTGGCATGGGGTGAGAAGCTTCTGATTGCAGGGCAGAGCAGGCAGCCCTGTACAGTGATTTCTGCTGCAGGAACAAGAGACCAAAACTGATCAAGAGCCCACACTACAGTTTTCACCAAGTGAAACAGTATCTATTCTACCTATATTCATAGTGTCCTTCATGCCTATTTCTAACAAGTCTTAGAAAAATTAGGCAGGCCAAAATCTTGTTCCATTTGTTCATCTCTCCTGTGGAATTAGGGCACTTAAGTGGAGACCAGTTTGTGTCCCACGGATCTCTCTCTGTAATCACCATATGATTAAATATTTTAAGATCTCAGATGGTAAGACATTGCCAGACCAATATACCAATACATCTTACAAACCTATAATTCTGTCCCAAAAAGAAATCCAGTTTTACAGCAAAACACCCTAACATTTAAAATGTTTTCACTGCTTCCAGAAGACAAATCTTACAAACAAAACATTTAGATTCTGAATTAAGATTTTTTTCCTTTTTCTTTTCCTCTCCTCTCCTCTCCTCTCCTCTCCTCTCCTCCATGTCTCCATGATAGCATAGTTTGCCATAAGAGAAATTTAGAATTTCCTTGACAGAAAATTGTCAAAAAGCTTTTCAGAGTCTGACCATACTGCTCTGACCAAGAGCAGTATGACTTCTAAAGTTATGCTTGAGGGAAACAATTGTTTTGAAGGACCAGCTTTTGAAGATAGTAATCCGGTTCTGGAGTTTCATTGAGCATCTCCATACCCCTGACTGCACTTTTTCACTTCTTTAGTGTTTAGTTGATTTATCTGGAAATTTCAGCTTGCAAACTTTCTGTCTGCATCTTACCACTCCTGTAGTAATTTCCATGGGAAAACAAAATCCAGTTCTTTGTAGCAGATGACACTTTGGTAAGCTGACAAATACATAGTCTAGAGATTTTAGCAACTGTTTAAAAATAGATACAATTTGCACAGATGTTTCTGGTAAATAACAGAACTTACATACATGGGGAAAAAAGCCATCTTTAAATATGAAATTCTGCATCATTTGAGTTCCATAGTTAAAATCATGGGCCAATTTGGATTGTCAAATACTGTAACTTGTTTTCTCTAAACTTGCTGAAGAGCCTTTCATCTCTCCTTGGTGACAGCTCTCTCAGCAGAATATTCAGTTGATGGTTGTTGCTTTGTGCTATTTAAGACCTCCATGCGGCAGAGAAACAGAAAGCTAGAGTTTCAGTGATCTAGCCTCTATTGTAATTCACCATTTTTGAAAAATATATTGCTTTGGGCATTTTTACCAATGGATAAACAATTATAGTACTATGAAAATAGAAGGAAATGTTCTGTTTCCTATAGAAGGAACATTTGCTCATTGTCATACTGGTACTTTTTTTCTTTTGTAATACCCTATCATCTGATCTGCTGTAAAATAAATGTTCAGTTTCTGAGAGGAATAACAAACCTGTTCAGAACATTGATTCATTCAAGATTTTTATGGGAGACCTCCAAAGAAAGCCAGGGTGCTGAAGGAAGTGGTGTTCTTTCTCACTGGGTGGCATTTTCACTGCTGAGTCGGTAGTGCAGAGTTCAGCACTGCTGGAAGTGTTCGCTTTCAGATGAAATAGAAAAACAAAATTTTGCGGTCATCAGAGGTTCCCTGGCCCCATGATTGAGGGCAAAGGTGTTTGCCTCATAGTCTAGGAAAAATTGCATCCAAACTAACTTATATCATGCTACACTGTTATTTGTCTGAGGAACCAATCATTTCTGCTTGTGAACACTTCAGTGACTAGCAAAGCTACACAGGTTGGCAATGTATTTTTCCCAGTATGGTTGCATTTTAATAATATGTGAAGCACCCCTTAAAGATATAATTTCAGAATCTCATGGATCTTTTAAAACATAAATAATGCTCAAACTATATGCGAAGAATAATTCCTGTCAGCTGTCATTCTTTCTCATAATAAGTTTTGTGACAAAAGAATCTGTAAAGCTATGTGTTCTTCTGTGTGTCACATTTCTCAAGGTCTGTATTTCACCTTTAAAGTATTTTGATTATGGCATTCAGTATTAAAGGTTCCCAGTTATATAATGGAAAAACACCAGCTACCTTAAAATAGTTAATTTTTTCTGCAGTCATTTTTATTAAGCCCTGCATTTTTCAAATATTCACTATTTCAAGAGCTAACAACAATGATGTAACAGACTTCGTAACACTACTATACATCTAGAATATCTTGACTGGTATCTTTACAGCTGCTCAAAATCCACATACAAATTTACACTAGTGTAAGTGAGATCTGACTTTAGCCTTGTATTTGTGTATATGTCTGACTAAATTAGACACAAATGAAAATGTTGAAGATGCTGTTCCATATAGAAAGGCTGGAGCCAGAGGAGGATTATAGACAGATGAATGTAAAAAGAATGAGTGAAATAACAACCTGTTGATGATTACAGTGTTTTTTTTAAGGGGCCTCATATTCCTTAAAGGAAATTAAATTATTCTTCTGGACTATTGTAAAGTTTATTTTTTCAACCATACATTTTCTGTGTCTAACAGCAAAACCTCATACGAACCAAATGTATTATCTCTCACCAATATCTTGTTCTCTCTCAAAGATGCTCAATAAAGCTTAGGGAAAACCTGGGCATTTAAAAACTAGATACATTTCAATGGGTTTGAAAAATCAGGGAGGCATATAGTGGACTGATATTTTGCTGTGGTCAAGGGGGAAAAGTAAGTCAGAAATGCAGCTATTCTGGCTTTAGGTTACCTTTACACCCCTTGGCTTCCAGGCCTGGCTATGGAATGGTGGTGCTCCTGCCGGTGAATTAGTCGAAGTAGCCAAAATATAGAAGCTTTGTCTTCATGAACTTAGTTATTCTGCAGTCTGTCTCAAACAATAGTGGGAGTCTGTTTTCTGTAAAAAGATAGGGGATGCAAAATGGGATATTTGCTACTAGGCTGTGATGCTAGCCTTCATCCTGCAAAAAGTACACATCCATAGGAGGACAGCAAGTAGAAAGAATGGTGGGAAATTCAGGAGAGTAACCTCATGATTTTTACCTTTATCTACATCTTCCATGTTTCCATAACTCAGTAGTAGTGCCTGGGCCTTTGAGCCCTCAGTAAGGAGTTAGAATTGTTGGGATACTCAAAAAGCACGAGTAACTATTCCATCACTAAAACAAAAGTATCCTGAGAATATCTTTGATCTAAGTTAGATAATCTGCTAATTTTATGCATAACACACTAAAAGCCAGTCTCTGGAATGTTTTAGGGTGTTTTAATACAACAGAACAGAATTTTAGTTTCTTTTCAAATACAGTTTGAAAAAATATCTGCACAGAAGTTTCAACTGTATTTGAATACTGTCTGTGCGTGTAAATGTGTGTTTTACAGTAATTTTTTATTAACATTTATGAGGAATTCTGTTCATTCAAAGCCGGTATTTTTCTTTTTAAGTGTCAGATTCTTGTTGAGAGGATTTCATCAGAAGCTGTAATCACAACTAGGTCAGCCTACATTTATATCACTGATCTTAACATCTCCAATTAATCTCATATGTGAATTCATTATTTAGAAAATGCCAGTCTTGTCTGAAGAAACATCTCTCTTTTAAACTCCACTAATGCAGCACACCAACAATATTAAGGTAATATTATACTGCATCATAGCAAATGGAAGCTGGTCATGCAAGTGTGAATACTTTTTAAAAATCCATCTAGATTTGAATAAAAGGTGATGAGCTATGATTTAGTAGAGGGTATGTATGCATATACGTGTGTATATATATATATATATATGTATGTGTGTATGGATAAAGACATACATACACGAATTTATATGTATATATCTGCAAGGTGCAAACACTGCACTCTTGTAGCTGTGACCACATGAGAACTGAGATTTGCGACAGTAGCATGAGGGAAGAAAAGACAAAAAAGCCAAGCAGCCAGGAGCAGTGTACCCAGTCAGCACCGCAGCCCTGGGAGCAGCCATCTATGGCCATGGGGCAGCAGGTGCTGACACTGACAGGTGCAGATGGCAGGGATGCGTGACATTGCTGGGGACCCGCTCCCTGCTGCTGCAGCCACATCATGCCAGCCAGCACCATCGGTCACTTTATGCTCCTCTCCCCCCATAGATTCCTGGCTGGGATCAGCAGGTGTTGCTGCCTTCTCCTCTTTCAGAGCCCGGGAAATGTGATCCCCTGCATTGAGGGTTGGTGTAGGAATCTTATGTCAGCTGCCCAGGGGGATATGTGGGTTTTCAGACCTTTTGGAACACGATGATGGATGGGAATAAGCCCAAAGGATGAGAAGATATCCTTAATTAGAACATCGGGAACTATTCATATCTAAATTCTTCATTTAAAAACAGTATACAAGTGATGGACAGAAGTGTTTTGCATGTCCCAAGAAATAATTGTGAATATAGGGAAGTATAAGTTTACACAGAATCACAGAATAAGCTGAAATGGAAAGGATCTACAAGGGTCATCAAGTCCAGCTGCTGGCTCTTGCACATCACAGACCAAGAATCACATGTGATTCTTGAAGAATCACGTGTGCCCAAGAATATTGTTCAAACACTTCTTGAATTCTGACAGCATTCACTTCTTGAATTCACAGCTTGGCACTGTGACTACTTGTCTGATGAGCTTCTTCCCATACCCAGCCACCCTCTGTGTGAAGAATCTTTACCTAATATCTAAACTAAGCCTCCCATGACACCCCTTCAGGCCAGTTACTTGAGTCCTGCCACTGGGCACCACAGAGATCAGTGACTGTCCCTCCTCTTCCCCTCATGAGGAAGTTGTAGACTGCAATGAGGTCTCACCTTAGTCTCCTCTTCACCAGCTGAACAGACCAAGTTCTTCAGCATGCATTTGCAGAAATTTTAATATAAAGCTTTAATGCTGGAGTCCTCGTAATTGTTTCTTTCAGAGAAAATCACAAAAATATATGTGGTTTAGTTTAGCTGCTGTGAGATCTCTGAATCTGATGCATGCTCTCTATACTTAAAAAGCCAAAGTTGTCCAGTGTAATTTAAGTCAATACTTAACAGAAAAGCCCCTGCAAGTTGACAAGATTGAGCATTAAAGAAAGAGATTTTGCATTCTCTCTTTTAGAAAGCATGCAAACATCTGGAATCTTCCCATCTCCAGCCTCATCATCTCTCCACAAGGGAGATTTAGGCACAGCAGCGCAACAAGGTGTGCTCTCTGATATCGATGAGAGGCATGCAAAGAGGTAGCAGGAGATGCGGTGGTGCTGACCAGTCTGCTCCGGGCTGCAAGATCAGCAGAGACACAGAGACATTCTGGAGGCTCTGGAGCTGCACCAGGTGCACAGCCTTCCAAAACTCCCCCATACTCAAGTTAGGTAGCAGAGTTATAGGTAACGATAAAGGAAAAATCCCACTATCCTAGTGCCCTTTTAAAAAAAACGATTTTGTTTACAATATATGGCAGAATATTGCAGAGATGCCTTAGCACGCAACAAGTGTGTGAGTGAAAGAGGATAGACTGAACTTTGTAATCAGGTAGAGATCTCATGCCCTGATGAGCTTGCAGTACACATGTACTGTGTACTGTCAAATCGACTGTTCAATCATTGGTAAGCAGAGAGAAGCAGGTGTTACTGGCAAAGGGTGTCTGTGTTGTTTGGTTTCTCAGGAAGTGTGATTAGAGAAGGTATTTGAAGGTGGTAAGAATAATCACTTGGCATGTATAAATGAAAGGCAAATCCAAGCAGTGGGTTTGATGTAATGTTGTGAAAAGCACATCTATGTGTATTTTTTTGAAGAAGGCATACGTGTGGTACCAGACAACGGAATTTTTAAATTTGAAACTTCAGTAAAATAGTATCAAAAATATTAGCATGGGGTTGTAAAAGTTCAGCTTTATATAAGCTCTGTAGCTTTTTTCAAAAGGAATACAAACCACAAAAGCATTTTATGCTCTTTGAAAAAGAGGGAAGAAATGTTCAGTTTTTCTGTATTACTGCTATACATTTTTGTGTGCATGGAGTTTGTTAGATAACATAATTGTAATAATGTTTTATGTTATTCTCCTAAATATACAATTAAAGTACATTTGTACCAGCATACTGGTTTATGTCCATTATTAAATGTTAAAATTTAAGAACTTTGTGTTAATGAAACATAAAATTTAAGACATTAGTTACATGTAAGTTAGAAAATTCAGATGGGTAGTTCCCATAGCAACCAATCTCTTCCTCTGAGTTTTTCATTTCAGTAGAATCTTTCATTACTTGATTGCACCATAAATTGTATCATGCAATTTCATCCTAAAATTTCATCATAAAAGAGAAAAGAGAAAAGAGAAAAGAGAAGAGAAGAGAAGAGAAGAGAAGAGAAGAGAGGAGAAGGTTTTCTTCATGCAACACTTTCTAACTTAAATTTTTCTGTTGCACAGAGAACAAACTGGTACTTAAATGAATTATGCCCATGTCTAAATATTTTCTGCTCTTTTGAGGGACCTCCATAAATTTGATTGGGTTCTTTGGAATCATAGAATGACTATAAATGATGAAGCAGTTGAACACGTAGCCTATCATTCCTTTGAAATTGGCTATTGTCTGCCTTACCATGTAAGTATGTAGCTCCAGCAAAAAGAAAAGAGAAAAATACATTTATAATTGGTGGCTAAAAGATTTACTCCATCCAGATACAGGAAAGAAAGTGCTAGTGAAAATGGAGGGCACTTGAGGGTTTTTTCTGACAGTGAAATACAATTTACTAAATTGCAACTCTTGATTAGCGCTAGTGGGTCTGTCAGTGAAAGATATTGTGGTAGTTTCTAGACAACATAAAAGATATGGGAATTTTTAGAAATAGCCATTTAATTCTGAATTTTTCCATACTGTAAAATTTGATTACAGAAGAAGACCCAGTGAGATCATACTTTTCATCACACAAATGAAGATAGTGGTTAACCTAACCTTGTTAGGTCTTTGTTGCAGAGGATATCAGAAAGGAACATATTGGGCTGATCTGAGTCTTTTGGGACCTTCTGCAGCTGACCTAGTCTTTAATTTGGCACCTATATTGTGAGCATTTCCAAGCCCTGGAGTGCTATAAGAAGCAGTTCCATGTCATTGCAACAGGCCAGGACTGGTAATAAGTTATATGGATTCTATGTATTTATAGAAGGTTGATTATTATTTATTAAGAAACTTTTTTTTTCAGATAGTTACGATACAGTTGGACTTAATAGGTCCTCTAATTTAAATACTATTAGTATTAGTTAATTAAGAAACTATTCTTTGGTAAACAAATTTCTACAATATATTTTGCATGTTTACATTACTAGGTGTAGTAAGATAAGAATTGTTTCTCATTCTTTTCTCTGCTCTTCTCGCAGACTTTTCCCAGAATGATACCTGGGAAAGTTGTGTTTCTCTCTGCGGTCAGAGAGCTGCTGCTACAGTTCCATAGCAGATAAACCAATTAAAAAGAAAGGTGAACAAACTTAATGACAAGATGGAAAAAAAAGAAAATAATTTCTGACCTTCTCCACTCATTCTGTTAAAGAGATGCTAAAAAAGACCAAAAAAAAATCTGGAGATAAAACTGCAGAAACAGAGACTAGATTAGGAAAATGAAAGGCTTTTCCTCCTCAAAAGTCTTCAAAATTACAATGATTGAAATTGCCTTGATAAAATCAGACCTGGATATCACTGCCATATTTTCTTTTGAGCTTCCATAATGATGATAAGTTTTGCATGAAATTAAAGCAAACAGTTGTTTATACTCTGTTTTGCAGCAGCCAGCATGTCACTATAGTAGCATTTCTCATCTGAGATTTACAGAGTAAGATTTAGGCTAATTGCTGGCACAGCACATTTCAGCCAAAGGTTGTTTTCCTTTGACCATTATGTTTTTCATATGCCTTGGTTAATTTCAGGATATTGGAGTCCAATATAATTACTTGATTAATTGCTTGGAAGAAGTGGAGCTTCTGTAGTTGAAAAATAGCTTATTTTCTTTAAAAATAACTGAAATCTGCCTTAGGGTTCTCTAGAATGCAATGCACTATATATTTGTGTTATTTTACCCTTTTAAAAATTCCGAGAATAGTCATGAAATCTTTGGAAGCTAGCTAATCTCCAGGAGGATGTGATAGGTCTGTTCTGGGGTTTGTAAGAGTCTATGACAACTCAACGATAAGAAAAATCATTTCAAAATGACTGTAAGACTGTCAAAGACTCCAGAACCAGCTTCTTCTTTCAAGAGGTGGCACTAAATAGAGGAGAGGAGGAAATCTTGACACAAAGTCCAGAGAGCTTGTGGAAAAGGGTTAATCAGTTTGACACTGGTCAGCATCATTTTTACCTGTACTGTACAAACTTGTGTTGAAGCACACCAAGAATGGAAAAAAATTAAGGGAAAAAAAAAAAAAAAGAGAAGAGAGGTTTAATGTGGTAGTTAATGACATGGAGGAAAGTAAAATAATGAACAAAGTAATAAGATAGGGAAAACTAGCCTGCATGTTGAGGAGGCAGAGATAATCCCGATATGTTCAGGGTCGTTATTTCTGTCCTTAGTACAACTCATTACCTTAGTGCCTTAGAGTTTAGGCATGTCACTTCCAGCCTGCTCTCCTCTCCAGAGGAAGGCTTTGATGTGAGCCTGTGTGTTCCTGCCCTTGTGTAATATACCAATCTGTTCTTCTGTCTTTTCCCTTACAACTTCATTTTTTATTCATTGCCAGGCAAATCTAGTACAAAGGGAGGGGTCTCCAAGGCAGTGAAATTCCAACAAGTTTCAGGAAAATTGTCTGTTCTTGTGCAAGAAAAGAGAACCAGAAATTACTCCCAGAAAGACTCCCAGCTGAAGGCAGCATTTCAACCTGAGTTGTGACAAACAGAAGCAGCAAAGGGTCAACAGAAGGATGGGTACTGAGAAGAGAAATCCCCGGAGATCCTTCCACAGGAGATCTTTTCTGCATATTGCATTTTACCCCAAAATCAAATTCACTAGGCATTAGTTCCAGCACTCACAAAGCTAGGAGGTGTGCCTCTTAGTGGAAATAATATGTGGAAATACCTGATGCCTAACCTTAACCCATCTAATTGAAATACATCCTTGGTTTTGTTTGGGATTTCTGTAGTGTTTTCTAGATGGGGGTTAAGGGTTTGTGTCTGTATTTGTTTCATTCAATTTGATTTGAATTTTTTTGAGGTGTGATGGGCAGAGAGCAAGTGGTCTGCATTACTGAGCTTGATTTGCACCATCAGCCAAGGTACCAGCCAAAAACACAAGACTGATGTTTTTTTGCAAGGGAAAGATTTGCCTCTTCTCTTTAGGGCTAAAGTTAATTTTGGGTAGAATATTGACACAATTTATTACTTTTCATGTTGGCTTTTCTAGTGAAAATAGAGATTGCTTTTTCTCTGCCTGGTGTGGCAAGCAACCTGCTTTCTAAGGGTATGAAAATAATGTAAAAATAAATATCTAGTAAAAATACTTTTACGATGGGAGGGAATCCAGTCTGTTTGGAGACTTGCAAGACATATGTTGGCTCCCATTGCCTTTCCTCTTCTGAGCATCTGAAAGGTGCAGTGCATCCCCAAACCTCTACAAACCACCATAGCAACTGAGTGCTAATCATTTGCAGAACTTTAAGGCATTATGAGTATGCTGAGGGCAAGATGCATCTGCTTCTCACAGACACAGTCTTGTGAATTCAGGAGGGTTTGTGAATGATGGGAGGGGAGAAGATTCAAAAAGGCTACAAAGCATTCCTCTGGTTCTTCTCTTTTCATATTTCTTTTTGTCTGTCATCTCAAAGCCTGAAGTTGAGGAAGTCATTTAGTCCAGCTCACATCCACATCTCTCCTCAGGGACTCCATAGGAATCAGCAGGACTCCATCAGTGTATCATATGAGCTCTGGAAATGGTCCCAAGTATGCTGATCTTGGTCTCATGTCTGGACAGCTTGATCCAAGTTTGAAACAATGTTTTATGTATTCAGAGGACAGCTCTTTCGTGCTTATGTGAAGAGAAGAATGTTAGTTGAGATTGCAAGGAGACATTTTGCTTATACTGTATCTTGTTGTGTCTATTGAATCTATTAAACAGCAGCTGATTGCAAAACCTTCTTGCTAATTGGGTTGTTTCAAGCTGCTAGCAGTAGATACCATGTAGTATTATGTCTGTTCTGCTAACTGAATATTTAACATTTTAAAGATAAAAGAGCAAGGAGAGTGGAAAAAGGTGTAGGGAATCATTCAGGTTGTTTTCGCATCTCATATTTTTATTCAAATGGATTATAATCTTATTTGTGTTAAGGAAGTAGCTTTGAATTTGACTTTAAGTCTTTATAGATATGAAGTTTGAAAAAAAAGATCTACATTGGGCCAGCCTTTCACAAATGCCTAAATCTGTTTCAGAGGTCTGCAATGGGAGATTAGAAGGCTCAGATCTCATGGAGCAGATCACCATCACTTTGTTTAGTCAATGAAAATGGAAGATTCAGGGGTTTTTCCATAGTATGAGAACATTGACATGACATGACATTATAATATTTAAGGATAGTAACAGTAGTAAGCTGACCATCATCATAAAAAAAATAATTTTGAAATGTACTATTGAAGGAACAAAATCAGAAAAAGCTGATACACAACCATTCTGAGAAGGCAAAAAGATACCAGAGTATCCCACACTGACAGACAGTGCACATTAGCCACTTACTAACAGACAAAATATGTAATATTTTCATTGTAATTGAGATTGCTTAGCCAGGTTTCAACACAGCATGGACTGCAAGCTAACTTAAAAAGTTTGTAGACAGTCAAGTAGACTTTGAAGAGTTTTTGAGAAGCTAAATATGAGAAATTGTAAATATATTTTCTTTATGTACTACTGCTTGCACATGATGAGTCCACACTTTATTGTCATATTCTTTTACCTTAATGTAGCCTATAGCTGTTCTTTGGGGCTCTGTAAAGGTAGATCAGTTAAAGCCTTTTTGAAGCCAGACAACTCTTCTGAATTGCAAGCTACTGATTCAGTCCTGGTTTTAAGATTTTTCAACTCTCCTGTCTTAGTAATGATAAACATGGTTGTGTGTATTTGAGTAGCTAAACTTGACATTCTTTCATTTTGACTTTTCACTAAGGATCTGTTTTAGCAGTGCTTTTTCCTGTGCATTAAGCTCTAACCCTGTGCATTTTTAGCACTTTAAGTGTAGTCAATAAAAAGTAAACATCATGTCTAGAAGATCTTAGTTGTTATTTCATAACCCTATTATCAGCTCTGTCCTCCCTCTTGTCCTATTTCAAGCATAGACTTAGCAACAACATTGCTGAAGTCCTTGGATTCTATTTGGGTAATTATTCTTCTTCTGTGAAGAAATGGATTCCTAAATTTGTTGCAGGTTCAATTATTTTTCCATTTGCTTCTCCTGCATCTTTCTTAAAAGAAAATAAGAACATCAGTGTATTCCATGGTAAACTATAGATAAATATGTTAAGTTTGGTTTATGTTAAAATAAATTCCATTCTGTATTTAGCTTAAACCCTTAATGCTGCAGGATATGGGAATCATGAGGCAGGGGACATGCTAGCATAGGCACTAACTTTTTGTTAATTACCAGATTCATTCTTTATTGATTTGTACCAGCTTCAGAAGAACAAGGTCTTGTATGGTCCTCACTCATTGGAAACCACACATCAGTGCGGTGGATCATTAGTCACTTTCTTTCCTTAAAGCATAATTTAACATTTTTCTATGATGAGCAGTTTGTGTTTCTTTAACACTGCTGAGTCTTTCTTGCAGCCCATGTCAAGGATTGAACTTCCCAAATTATGTATTTCAGACGTTAAGAAAGAAAGGACTTAATGGCTGTGACAGTCCAGACCCTGATGCAGATGATTCAGTAGGTCACAGCCCTGAGTCCGAGGACAAGTACAGAAAACTTAATGAAGATATTGATCTAATGATCAGCAGGCAAAGATTATGTGTAAGTACTCTGAGCTCCTTTTCATTTTTTTTACTTTCTGATATTTCTCTGAATCTGGCAGGCATTGCACAAGAAAGAAAACAAAGCTTGTGAAAGCCCTGATCCTGACTCCTCTTATGCTCTCACCCCACGCACTGAAGAAAAATACAAAAAAATAAATGAAGAATTTGATAATATGATCAAGAGCCATAAAATACCTGTAAGTACCAAAGGTTAGATGGCTGTCTGCTGATAACTGATGCAGTAACAAATCATAACCCTTTCAGTTCTGGCTTCTTAAGGAAATAAATTCAGCTAGAAAGAGGCTTTAATAGCCAAATATATAACTAAGGACTGTGGTGAGAAAATTTCACACAGCATATTTTTCTTTCAAGTCTCTAACTCTGACACACAGACAAAGCCTATTATGGGTGAAACCTACAGAAGGAAGTGAAATATATACATATGAACTATATTCACTTAATTTACAGAAATGTTTTACTACACCACTTGCCCAAATTATACTTAAAAAATAACAGTGGAAATCTTTCTCTGTGGACAGGCTAACAAATTGTCAGAATACTTTCTGTGGCAATATAGGAAAAGCAATGTCAAACTGAAATTGCTTTATACATAGTAATTAGTGTGTTTGGTATGTGTAACTTCAATTCTCCATTGTTTCTGCTAAATTCAGTTGCAGCACTGAAGGGTTACAGCTTCTTGCTCGCTGCAGAGAAACAGACTGCATGAGAGCCTAATGGCAGGTGTCAGACATGTTTGTGTGTTGGGGTGATTTTACAGCTTTATCAGAGAATTTGCTTTGACCTCATCAGCATTATTTTAATGCTTTAACATGAGCTAAATTTTTTTTTAACTGAGTCAAAATTTCTAACAATCAGTCATATGCCTTGCCAGATATCTAAGAGAAATAACTCTGCATGTCCTATTTGTTTTGCATGAGACATACAAAGGATGAATTATTTGTCATTATGTTTAGTATTACATTTTTAAAGATGACAAGTATGGAGTTTTGGAGGTTATATTTGATTGGTTTTCCAAATGTCTGTGGAAAGCAAAGTAGGAAACCAAATATTTGCATAGACCCAAAGAAGCATTTGAATTTGCATAGGTAACTTCTTATTTCTAAAAGACAAGAATAAGAGATCCTTTGTATGTATTCATTTGTCATTCCCATACAAAGGTTGCATGGTTATCTACCAACAATGTTGTCTGGATACCCAGAATGCACAGTGTCTTCTGTACTGTTAGTCAATTGCACATACAAAATCTGACAACTAAGATGAGGATACTTCTTAAGGAGGCTCAGATTCTGTCTCAAGCACTCGTAAGTGTTCTTTCTATTAAGTCTCAGCAGAAGGATTTTCACTCAAGGTAATTAAAATTTGAAGAAGTTCTTACATCAGGCCAAAAATATTTTGGAAAATATAGGGACACTAAATAATACTTTCCCAGAGACTAGAACAGCAGCAAATTTGATAAAGTAATATATAAAATGACTGATTAAGGGAGCCCAACATGTATGTAGAATCTCAGGGAGGAATACAGATCTATCCCATTTTTTTTACCTCCCTTTTTATTTGCTTCTTTTGAAAAGCTGTTTTTCTCAGAACAAAAAAGCTCTAAAGCTGTCACTATTAATTTGGTTTCTCAGGATACAAATCAGCTTGGCAAATGATGACTGCAGTATTTAGGGAGACTATTATAAACCAGACTGCTTAACCCTTTTTCACATCAAAATCTCACCAATTATCATTCTTTCATGCTGTTTCTCTTTCAAGGATGACTTGGCTTTTTCAAATCAAACTGACGGAATTTTCATCAAGCTACTTTTCTGCCTTAAAAATATATTTGGAATGATCCTTCAGAACATCTATTAATCTCATGCTACCTGTTTCTTTTCTTTCCCAACAAAACAGGTCATGTTATAATCATCTGAAATCTTAAGACATTAATAAAGCCCTAGGAAAAAAACTTCATTCTCAAAGTAGTGAGCTCTATCTCTTTCTTTACCTCCATAAGCGTTTGGAAAATTGTCTTTTCTGTAAAGTGAGGAAATATATAAGATTTGTAAACCAGACAGTTAATCTGAGCATGGTATATCAGTTTTGTTTTCCCAAAATCAATGGAATTTCACTCCAGTTGCTTTCATTAAATATAGCTTTTTGACATCAAATATAGTCCTACTTCAGGAATTAATTGGTGATTCCTACCTTTCAGGAGGTTATGAGGTGCAGTGTATTAATCTTTTTGTGCAATTACTTCAGAGACACTTCAGAGATATAGAGCAGCAAAATGTTAGCATTTTTTCATATAAGACAGAATAGCCATCCTCTGACTACATCACAAGCTGAGGTCAGGTCCTCTGTCCTCCACCCAAGCTGCTTACCACAATAGGAAGAAACAGTAGAAACTCTCTGGTAATGCAACAGAAACTCCTTCTCTTGGCATAAGCCGAGATGCAATGGGCAAGATTGAGATCACAACTTATACTTAATGTAAATGTGCAACTATCTGGTTTTGTATATAAATATTATGTATTGTATACAGTAATGTCCTTAACTGGACAAATCAGAATAACTAAGACAGGGAAGATATATTCATTTACTTGTGATTATCAAATGTCGCCAAGAAAATTGGGGAGAAGAAAGCAAAATTAATAATAAAGACACTGAGTCAAGTCTCTATATCACTACTTACAGAACATATAAAACAATGCGTTGCCTCTGCCTGGTTTTGTAACATAAAAAAGTTGCAGCCAAATAAAAACAACATTGGCTTTTGCTCCTAACAGCTAAGCCCAATAATGTTTCCTCAGATAATTTTCTGGGGATAAGTATTCATATTGTTCTAAACCATCTGATAAAAATTAGACACTTATTTGTAAATTTCATAAGAATTATGAAAGCAGAGGAGACAGAAATAGCCCACTAGAAGGAAGCTATAAGTATCTCTGTCTCTAAATCAATGAAGGCCTGGTTGAACATGGGGGGATAAAATCAATACTTAACACAGAATGTTTGGCCTGTTAAGTTCCAAGGAGGATGAGTGTCCAACACTTTGTTTGGCAACATGTACCATAGCTTGTGGAGTGAGCATCCAACACTGTGTGCTGTACACTGCCAGTATCATCTCTGGTGAGCCATCTGCCCTCTTTGGCAGTGGTGTCCAAAGGAGAAAAGACAAAGGAAGGCGGGAAAAATAGGCAAAATGTGGCAAACTTTATACACATGATAGTGTAGACTTTGTCTATATTAGAATTAGCAAAAAAAGCAAAAAACACACTAAAGCAGCATGAAGTGTGCTTATCTCTGCGGTGAATTTTTTGAACAGTCCCCATCAGGCTTTCGGCACCTTTTAACGCCAAATAACAATCTCCCAGACAATTTCTTCATTTTGTTTGGTCGTTAGTCCAGGCCAGGAACAATTCCCAGTTGTCAGTCTACATGTAGTCATGATTTTTTTGAGGTTGAAAAAGCTTGATGGTACGGACATTAATTGTTCTGTGGCCTCAGATGGCTTCAGTTCCTCCGTAGCTCCTACTAATATATATATATATTACAGAAGTGCATCAGAAACTTTAATGTCCATCTGGCTGAAATGGAATCAATATGACCCATGGGGAATCTGCAGGACATTGCAGTTCTTTGTGAGGAATTTGTAACACTAATAAAATTAGACAGAGATCTAGAGAACTGTACCTAGAGATGTAGTGTTGAATACTGATGTTTATCCAGTCAAACTTGTCTCTCTAACTTTTGATTGTGGTGAAGAAATAAAAACTACTGTATTTCAGATATAGTATATTGTACTGAAAAACAGTGAGTAAACTAACTTTGCCCTTATAAAATTGCCTATGAAGTGCTCTGTAACCAGATGTAAGTGATCCTAATAGTGGGTAAAATGACAAAAATTAGACTATTTGTACAGAAATTAAATAATTCAACTACTTTAAAAAATATTTTTAAATGACAAAATGAAAGTTAAGTAAGAGTTTCACATGACTAGGGAGACTGGCAACCAGAAGAGCTACCAAGATTGGAGCTCTTTTGTACAAATGTAGAAAAAGAAGAATCTTGAACAGTTTGGTTTGTACATGGAAAGAAGAACATAGTGATTAAAACCAACAAGCTTTTAGAATTCTGGCAAGACCTTCAGCTTTGCATTTGTACAAGTGTTTAAGTTTAGATAACAGACATTTAGATTAGGGA
>VZSU01000312.1:144424-189424 GCA_013398715.1 Nesospiza acunhae
GAAGCAGACTTCATGGGTCTTGTGACACAGGGTGACAAAAATCTTATGCAGTGTTCTCTTGACGGTGACAGTCAATGCAACGTGGACTGGTACTCAAGCAGGCAGGTCCATGGGCTCAAAGCCACCAGGTAGAGAGAACTCCATTGCGGCCCCGTATGTTGCAATAATCAGAAACTCCATGTTGCCTTATTCATGTCTCTCATCAGGCTGTAATTTGGACTGAAGCATGGAGAGCTCAAACACTGACTTTGAACTCCACAAACAGTCATGTGCTTCTGACTAACATGGGATTTAGGAATGTTTTGGATCCTTCTGTGGCCAATAAAAAGAATTACTTGCTTCAAAACATACCTTCAAGCTGATCAAATGTTTCAGATTATGCTATGTGACTCTATTTCCAAGGAGCTTAGACATGCGTCATAAGGGTGCAGATTACATGTAGATTCTTACATCTGTAGATTAGTTGTAGAACATTTGGATTCCCAAAACACCTCACCTTCTTTTCCTACCTCTACTTAAATCAATCAGCTCTATGAAAAATACAGCCATTGGAGTGCATTTCAGCTTCTCAGCAAAAGGAAGCAAATTCCCATGTCCCCCCGGGATAGGGAGCAATGCCAGCAGGTTCATCTACTCAACTACTGTTGCTATGGTCATCTCTCAAAAAAAGGAGAGGGTATCAGAGCTAAATTAACACTTCAAAATAGTTCAAAGGCATTTGTATAAAGTATCCTTAACATCATACCCTGAAAATCTTGCTCTTTGTGGTTAGGCAAAATAATTCCTCTATATTTAGAGTAAAATTTTCTCTGTTCCTAGAGAGGACCAAGAAAGAAAAAAAAAAAAACAGCCTTAAGAAATAACTGTAATTTGATGGATGATGCTGTAATACAGAGGGCATAGACAACAGCTCCAGCCAAAGAGACATGGGTGGCACAAGGTCAGGGTGCCTCGGTTGACTGACAAGCAGTTGATATGTCCAGCTCTCCTCCTAGGTCCTTGAAGATATACCAGTACTAATCAGCTGCCAACAATAAAATGAAAACCTTTAATTTCCTCCCTTGGAATATCTCTACTTCAAAGAATTTTTTATGTGTTTAAGCTCTTTCTTTCTTTCTTGAAGCTTATAAGAATATAAATGTTAGAAAACTTGCAAATTGAGGGGTACTTGGCCTGTATTCACATATTGAATACTTAAAATGCTGTCAGGTAATTCTGAAACAGTTTTTCTGATCAAAAAGGCAAGAAAATAATTTTTAAAGCAAATAAATTAAATGTGGATTTCTAATGTAGTCATAACTTTTATAGAAATTCAAGCAACTGCTCCCCAAGGAACCCCAACCAACAAACTCACAACCAGCCAAGGAAACCTGAACTGAGCTTCCTAAGAGCATAATGAGATATGCATCTCCTCACAACCTCTGTTGTACCACACCTCTGTTAGTGTGGTACATTATTTGCCTTTTTTTTTTAAAAGCATTCTTGCAAAGGGAAGTAGCTCAGGAGAATGTCTTGCCTTTAGGTAGGAAAATAGGATAATGAAAAGGCATCACTAAACACCACCGCCATCCCCCAAAAAATAGCCCACAAAAACTAGTGTGTATCTAAATTTCTTGTATTTGTTAGCTGTCCCTGAGGAGAACTTAACTTTTTTTTAAGCCCTTCCAAGCTAAGATAAAAACTCATTTAAAAAATTATTTACTGTATTGGTGTCTTTTATGTGACTTGGGATAATTCTGGTTGCTAAAGCAACACAAGCTGAAATTAGAGCCTTGCCTTTTGTACTCTATCCCTTCCAATTTTTTTCCATATAATGAAGTCACCATTGTCATGTAACTTTGATCTTGCAGTAATCTATGACACTAGATTAAGGTAACAAGTGAACAATTAGGACTTCAAAGAATGAAAGAAATAGAAAATTATGCTGCATGAGACAGAGGTTTGCTTTAAACAACAAAAAAAAAAGTAGAAAAAAATTTAAAAGTCTTTCCAGGTCTTATGAAATAAATGTGCAAGCTGCATTAAAGGAAGATGGAATCATTATTTGAAAAATCATATTTAAAAGACTTGGTAATTGTTTTGATACTCTTCTCTTGAGTCTTAGGGGAAGGGGGTAAGCACAAATATTTTAATCACCAAGTACAAAATATTTGAACTAAATATAGAGTAACTGTACTTAAAGGCTGTTTCAGTTTTGTACTACTCTCTTATTTGTTTTCCATTTTTGTTTGTACAGGCTGTTCCACCACCAAACTTTGAGATGCCAGTCTCTATCCCAGTGTCCAATCACAACAGTTTGGTATACAGTAACCCAGTCAGCTCACTGGGAAATCCCAACCTTTTACCACTGGCTCATCCTTCTTTGCAAAGGAATAGCATGTCTCCTGGTGTGACACATCGGCCTCCAAGTGCAGGTAACACAGGTAGGCTCTGTTCAATCCCATTCCTTCAAATGCTCTACTCTCAGCTCCTTGCATACCTTGGGTCACTTTAAATTGTACCCCAAGAAAAAAGAACTCTCTTTTTAACAGTCATAAGAGCTTGTCCAAAATCGCTGTGTTGAAAAATCAAGGGAAAAAAAAAACAACAAAAAGCTCAAAAAGCATAAAAAAAACCCCAAAACAAACAAAGGAAATCAGTGAAGTCAATAAAGTCAATAAAGGACAGAAGGGCAGACAGCATGCTTTTTCCTAAAAAGGCAGCTTATCTACTTAATTCATGCAAGAACTCATTACAACATAAAGCAGGGAAGAAAATGTAGCCAATGCAAAAAAAAAATGAAGTAAATCAGTACACTCATTTCTTAAATAATCAGTCTACATGCTAAATGAAGAATTTATTTTTATTGATTCATTCACAAATGATGGGTTAATGTTAGCTGAGCTCTCTTCTTCAGTGCTTTACATAGCAAGCGGTTGTGCTTTGTTCTGGCAATGATGAGAGCTCATCTCTGATGAGGGTAAGTGGGGATTAGGTTGTTTCAATCTGTCTGCCTCCAGCAACAACAAGATTTTTAAGTATACCAGGTTCAAACAACCATCTCCAAGTTCTAAGAGAAGTTTTAAAAATTGTTAGTGTGAATGTCTGTGAAAGGCTGAGGAAATTAAAAACTATGTATATGTATTTATTCTGAGTTACATTCTTCTCCAGGAATCTTCATTCTCTTCCTCCCAATCCTTTCCTTTTCCGACTAGTATTCAACTAAAGATAGTTTTTAAATGAAGGAGTACTATACATAACTTTCAAACATAATTTTTCACATGCTGTGGAAGCATGAAACTAAAATAAGGAAATTATGGGTACTCCGTATTTTGTTTGTCCTTGAAAGGCAAGTGTCTTATACAGGTAACATTAAACACCATGATTTCATAATTATGGGTCTGATTCAACTGCGTGTTGAAGTCAGAGGAAAGAAATGATGGGTACTACAGCAGACTGATTGAAGGTAGAGAAAATATTTTGAATGTTTGAGTGTTGTAATTTATTGTGCTCATTTACATTTCATTTGAAACCCCTAGGTGGCCTGATGGGTGGGGACCTTGCAACCGGTGCAGGCACCAGTGCAGGTAAAGAGAGGAGAATTATATTTGAGAATTTATATTTGTTTTTCCAAGTGAATAAAGGACTTACTTCAAAAGCTGAGTTCTAAAATAGCTCTCTTTTGGAGAGGGGATAGTAAAAATCCATTAGCAGGGGGATTAATTCACTTAGCTGGATTGTGGAGCATTCACTGATATTTGTGCTTCTCTTATTAGTAGAAAGAGACTTGTTTTCCAGCAGCATCAAAAATCTTGCACCTCAATAAATTCCACAGAAACAAATGTCTGATTTCCTTCACATTAGCCTTTCCATAAAAACTTTTGGGTACATTGCTTTGCCTTGTTCAAGAAAAACTCCTGGTGGAGTCAGTGTGACAAACTTTGATTCTTTTTGCATCCGGGGAAAGTCTGCCATTGACTTGAGTGGAATTGGGGCTTCATTTTATTAATTTAAGCTTGAATAAAGATTTTAATTGTGAGTTGCTCATTATACTTCAATGTACTGTGTGTAAACTGTATTTCAAACCCCTGGTCTTAAGACCATTGCTAGTCAGCAAAATCCGTTAGCATTTACTTAAAAAATTAGTAATGAAGTTAAGCTTTGCTGTATGTATTTGCTTAATTGTTTAACTGCTTTGATACACAACAGGTAAAGGATTTTCAAAATACCCAGGCAGAGAAAAAGATACTCCATTTAGTCCAGCTCCCTTAGAACCACCAAGAACTGTACTTGCTGAGATCTGTGGTATCAAAGCATTCTTGTCAGAGTAGTCCCCTTTGCTCAGTAAACTCAGGGATTTGTTAGCAATATCAGCAATGTTGCATTATGACAAATACAGGTTACAAAAGACAATGGCAAAATTACTTTTGCAGTTTGAGAACATGTATGTTCACAGAAAACAAATGATTGGTAAAGTGTGATATTTTGCTGTGGTAACTGCTCTCAGGGAGAATTGTATGGAGAAATCGTTGGAAGATCCATTTTGTGCACCATAAATCAAGGCTGATATAAATGGCAATTCCAATATTTTCTGTTAAAATCATGTATAAAGAAATTTTTGATATAATGGTTTAGGATTTTTCTCCCTTGTCTTTTCTCAGACTGAATTAGGGATCTCCACTCCCCTTTTATTTTCACACATAGATGAGTCACAGATATTTGTGCGATTCATTAACAATACAATTAGAACTGCAAAGCATTGTAGCAGAAAGGCAGTTTAAACATATATTAAAGCTTTAGGGAGTCATTTTGTATTAATTTTAGAGTAGGGAAGGCAGACCATTGAAACTTCACTATAAGTCTCCTTTGTTCCCCAAAAAAAAAAAAAAAAAAAAAAAAAAAAAGTGTGACAGAAAGTTATAGTTTTGTTCATTGTCCCCTGTTAACCTCTGAAACAGAGAAACAGAGCTAAAGAAATATTCATTCTGCAGTGCTAACATTTCGTCTCACTTTTAAGCTTGATCAGAACTTCAGGAACAGCAGCCGAGGGACTGACATAGGAATTATCTCCCTATTAAAGGGCTCCCTCTCCTGGTTCAATTAGAAATATCATCACCTCGTTACTGGTCTCCCATTCCTTTAAAATAGACGCTGAAAAGCAGTTAGTAAAGAAGGCAGTGTTTTATTTTAAAACAGGGGTATACTAAAATAAAAATTTATCTGCATGTGCGTTTCTGTTAATAATCCTTGGTCTTAATAAAATCTGTGTATCACTACACCAGCTGAAGATTTATATTCTTTCTAAATATGCAGGTTTTTGGAAATATATTAAAAACATATTTAAGCATAGGAAGACAATGGTTTGATTATTCTTAATCAAAAATAAAGGACTTGCATTAAGCCCTCAAGCAATGCAATTTTGGAGTAAGCAATTTATTTGAGGGACATACATATGAGGAACATTGCTAAGACTACATCATAAATACTTAATTACAGGAATAGTCTTTGTTCTTTATTGGAAAATAAAAGTTTTAAATGTCATTAAAGAAATGTTTTCTAATCTCTTTAAAGTAGAACAGTAGGAAGAATTAGATAAAGGGCTGAAGGAAGATGGAAAGGTTGCTATAAGGTTGAATCCTCTGTCTTAGTTGTATCAGTCCACAATGGCACTATTTCGGACAGTCATCTTTCTCTAAGGTGAAGAAGAATAAACAAGAAGAACAAAAGTTCTCTTTTTTCATCATTTTTCACAAGAAACAAAAACCTGTGTGTTTTCTTCAATCTGGCATTTCAGAAGCTGGTGGCATGATCATGTTTGGGTTTGTATTTCTGGTCAAATTAGAACCTTCTGAATTTGCATTTTTCCACAATCTGAAAAAATAGCATGTATTCAAAATAATATACTCCAAGGAAAAGAGTCTAAACAGTTTCATTTCTGCCACTATAAAATGAAACTACTTTTTGTTACTAGCACCAGACCTCAGTTTGTGCACTACTTCAATAAATTGCACCAAAATAAATTGCATTATTACTGCAATATCAGAAATGGAAAATGATTATTTAAGACAGTGTTTAAAGATGTTCTTTTTTCATTGGTTTGAATTATTTCAAGTAGGAACCCTGGAATCATCCACAATTTACCTTGGGAGTTAACCTAAGACATAAATAAAACTTAGAAAGCTGACTACTTCTTTATTATATTACACAACTAATTACCATGTATGGTATTTTTAAGGTAAACCAAGGTTGTCTCAGATTTGTAAGAGTAAATTTGTTCTCAGCCAAGCACTGATTGAGTAGTTTCTATTACGTGATAGTAGCAACTGCCAACAAAATTGGAGTGATCTTCACATTTTGTACCATTGCTGAATTATAAATACAGTAATGTCTTTGGCACTATTCTCTCAAAACAGAGGCTTTTGATTGAAAGACAGAACAAGAACTTTTTGAACCCTGATAGACATGCTCTAAATCCATTTTCATTTACTGTGTAACTAATATGAAGGCTAAGTGATATGTCTACCTGTTTACATAATAGATTATGTGAAATTCTTTTAATTTTAACAGACTGTAGTCTTTAACAAAACCTCTTAAAGGCAACTTGAGCACAATTAAGTGCCTGTGAAGTTTTAGTACTGTCAAATATCTGAACTCAATTTTTTCTTCAGTGGCTTATTGTTTATGTTGAAAGTTTGATAGAAAACTAATTTTTTTCAATAGTTTTAAAGTTTTAAAATAGAACAGTATTGGGGGATGTCTTTGCATCTGTAGTTTGAACTTGTGGTTTTCAAAGTGAGTTCTCCTTTTAGACTGGATTCTATTTTTCCTTTCGTATGGCTTTCAGAGAAAGATATTTTGTATTTTGTAATAAAGTCTTCCTTTGAATGGAATGAGCTGATTTAAATCAACAGCATTTCTATAGACTTAAAACAACTGTAAATAATAAAATCAAAGGAAAATTCCCATACAAATTTTTAAATCCATGACAGGTATAATGAAATATATACCTACTTCAACTGTTTATTTCAAACTGTAATATGTTTGTCTCTCTATTTGATTTCTGCACTGCCCCCAACTTGACATTAATATTAAACTAAAGGAGAAAATTATTCAAAAATTCTTGGGGCTCTACAAATGCTGTCAGAGCACTTGCTGTCTTTCAATCTAACATCTTCAAACTACCTTTAAACCTATTTTTAAAAAGCACTAGAAACTGAATAGATCAGCTTTGCGTTTTGAAAATTTTATCCCATGTTTTTTAATAACCAAATCCTGTATTTACCTATGAATCTGCAGCAAGTAATTTCCTTCTGGAAATTAGCCACAGGCCAACAATTGCCTTCTCATCTTCTGAAGGCTGAGGTCCTGAAGTGCCAGCTAGTATCATAATTTTCTAGTGCTTTCATTCTCCTTTTCCTTTCCTGGGTGGTGTAGTGTCTGTGGGTGAATGTATTATATATTCTACTAGTATTTCAAGCCACATGGGAATATGTGTAATAGTAGAAATTTTTAAGTTATATTCCCTCAGGGTAGAGGCAATCTGAATGATATATCCTCAAAGAGTGGTTTAGTAAAAAGATGTGCAATCTGCCGAATTAAGCTGACCAGCAATACCAAAAATAAGCAATGATTTCAAAGACATCTAGCTGCATTAAAGGCTTTTGGAACTATGAATATAAATAAACAAACAAATTTTATTTTTTTAAAGAAATTGAAATGTTACATAAATATTCTTCACTCTACCCTGAAATCATGCTTGGTCAAGAGAAGGTAATTCTTGGACTTCAAGTGTGAAATATGTAAATAAACAAATGAGCTTGGAGAAATATTTCTCAAACCACAGTTTATGGGCAACCTCTTAGTAAGACAGTAACTGGCTTTGCCACAGAGAGTACGACAAATTGTTGTCTGTCCCTTATTACTTGATGAGTGCAATAATCCACAGACTTCTGGCCCAAAGACTAGGCAAAATGTGGTACAGAAGTAAAAAATAGTTCCTGTCCAAGGAATCTCACAGCACAAAAGAAAGGACACACAGTCGTTCATAACAGACTTTGTGATGCAATAGAGCCAAATCCAAACAATTAGAATTCAAAAATTGGCAGGTTGACTTAAAACCATGGAGTGGGATAAGAAATTAAAAATGTGATTGCTCTGGTTTTCCTTCTACTTGTATTTCACCTTAAGTTTTCCTCTTCCAAGGTTTCTTCCATATAAGAATATATATCTATATACCTAGAGATGGTTGGATGGATGGACGGACAGATGGATGGATGGATAGATGGATAGATAGATAGATAGATAGATAGATAGATAGATAGATAGATAGATAGATAGATAGATACTTTTTTTCCTTCATTGTTTTAAGGGAAGTACCTACAGGTAGGAGGTTTTGTCAAAGCTGGCAGAACACTAAAACTTGTTTGACAAGGTCTGATATATAGTATGAGAGAATAGTCTATCTACTGAATTTTATATCTATGTAGGCAGCCAACATAGGCCTTTCCAACTCTAATTCCAAGTAACAAATAACACACGAAAGTCATATCAATGAAACTGAGAATAAGCCTGAAAGGCTAGATGCTGTTCTTCACATAAAAAAATTTTCTAAAATCTTGCAGTGGGTGTCATATACAAAGGTTGTCTCTCTTCAGCTAACTCATGTTACCTCTTACCAAAGAGGAGATTGATGCAAGCCCACTCTCAGTAGACTTCAATGAAAATCTGTAAAAATTTGGCCTTTATTAGGCTTCTACCTGATGCATAAGTGTTGAATTAGTAATACATTTAGTTATTCTCTGTCTAATAACAATGTCTCAATATTTGTTTTTATAAAAAGACAACTTGAAAGGTTTGAAAAGGAAAGAGCCCTAAGATCACATGTAATGAACAGTTAAGTGAGTCATACAAACTTGTTCTTTGTGAATGAGATCTTAAAGACAGACATGATTGACTTCCTTTATTACAAGAAGTTTCAAATGTTCCTCAAGACTAATTTGTGTTCTTTAGATAAAATCCCTCTCCAAGTGAAGTCTGGGGGAATTTATGCTTTTTTTAAATGAGACAGGGATTTCACTGTTTTTTCTGTCTGCATTCTTACTCACTAAGACACAACTTCTGTTGCACACTGCAGTACATATACTTGTTCAAATTCATAAAATAGAAGAAGCCATTGCAAATTAGAAAATGTCTGTATTTCATGCCTGTCCTGAGTCCTGAAAGTCCTGAAAGCTGATGCCTCTTGGATCTGGACTGGAGCAATGACTTTGCTGTGAGAAAGAAAACAAGAAATGCTTTTAACCTCCTGAAGTTGTGACTGCAGCCCGACACGGAAGTTCCTGACAGTATTAACATGATCCCTGCCCTTTAACTTGTGATCCACCAATTAAGATAGTGAATCCAATTATTCCCTTTGTCTTCCAGATCTCTTACAGTTTTCATTTTTCCTGTGCTAACAGTTGGAGCAGTCTCACAGTAATAGAAACCAAAGGGTTAGGTAACTTTTCAAATAAGGCATCCTGTTTATAATTGGAATTATACTTGTCTTGAAATATTTGTCACTGAAAATCACTTTCCTCGAAATGATAATTGATTTCTAACAGTCCAGAAAGGAAATAATTTTTCATCAACAAATAATTTGTTAAAAGCAGATGATTGACAAAGTGGTCATGGCTTCAAATTAAACAGGGCAGAACATGGACTTAACATTTGCAAATGTCAAGTGAGAGTGAGGAGGAAGCACTATGCAAGGTCAGGGACATGACACTGTTCTATCCTCTCACGGCAGTAGATACAACACCAGTTCTAGGGACAGGACACCTGTTTTACCATGGTAAGACACATTAACCATGGTAAGAGCCATGATCTCTGATCCCTGGGGTTTGGACCTTACAGAACTGTGACAGAAAGAATATATTCCTGTCGCTCATAGAACAGTGCCCACATGTTTAAACTACAGATATGTAATATTTATAGAACACAAAACTGAAGACCACTGTATAAATAAGTGATTTTTCTCAATAGTTTCAACTTAGTCACTGTTTTGATTAGCTGAAGCTTCAATCAAAACAAGATAATGTGGAATATACAGGTTCTGAAAAGAGCATAACTATTGATAAAGGTGTTAGGACAAAATAGTGGAAAGGGAAATAAATTAATCAATACAATCAGAAGTAAAGATATCAAAAACACGATGTTTCTGCATGAAAGTTGTGTGATCTGAGATTCCTGATATGAGATGTCATTAAATAATTATGAAAGCAGATAATAAGATTCTATGATTGGACATTAGGTTATAAGCATCCTGGCAATAATAATTGTAGTGCAAGACTGAAAAATCACAAACAGGACCTTAATAGGGAAGGGAAGGGAAGGGAAGGGAAGGGAAGGGAAGGGAGGGGAAGGGAAGGGAAGGGGGCAGGTTTGGTTGACCTGTTCCTGGCCAAGGAACACAGGGAAGGGAAGGGAAGGGAAGGGAAGGGGGAAGGAAGAGGGAAGGAAAAAGGAAAGAGAGAAGGAAAAAGGAAAGAGGAAAGGAAAAAGGAAAGGAAAGGAAAGGAAAGGAAAGGAAAGGAAAGGAAAGGAAAGGAAAGGAAAGGAAAGGAAAGGAAAGGAAAGGAAAGGAAAGGAAAGGAAAGGAAAGGAAAGAAGATAGGAAAAAGGAAAGGAAAGGAAAAAGGAAAGGAAAGGAAAAAGGAATAAGGATGATCATCCTTGAAGAAGAAAGCACATCCACCATTCTCTAAGTGTATAACTTACCAGAGAGCCTCATTGTCTATGATATACACCCCTATTTCCAAGGGCTGCAAGGAGGGAGTCCATGTGATGAAGTATCTGCCTGCCACTTGGGAAGACTAATTGCAACTGAAAATTGTTTTGAAGGGTTTCTCAGAGTTGCTTGTGTGGGCAGCCACAGGCTAATTCAAAAAGTCAGGTGCCAGCTTTACTTTTTTTTTTTTTTTTTTTTTTTTTAAGGTGTGAACTGCTTAAGTGGGAGAATAGTTAGTGGAAGCACTAATTTAGAAACATTTAAGTACAGCTCTTATTATAGCAATAAAACATAACCACAGTGTTTGTGAGCAGGTTAGCTTGCCATGCACTTGACTCAGCAGTGAAGTGTTTGCATGAGGTGTGATGCACAGGTCAGTTTTTTGTTCTCATGGTCTTTCATCCTACACGCAGGACAGCTGCAGTGCCATCAGAGCCCTTTTCATCTCTTTAAACTTAAAGAGCAAGTTCCCATTGACAGTTATAGAACCTGCATGGCAAAAATGGGTGAGTTAAAGAGAGATGGTTCAGACTTCTGTTCAAGTAGAAATCTCTACCATATATTATTTCTAAGTGGTTAATTTTAAAACTAACAAAGAGTCATTGAGATAGTTTTCTTCTTATTCTCCTCCCATTCTTCCAAAAGTCTGTGTGTTCTTTGAACTGTCATCCTGTTTCAGCCCTCCCGAAAAAGTAGCTGATACTTTCACAGGATGTTTGAGGATTCTTCCACACGAAGTTACTAGGTTTTTTAATACCACATCTGTACGAGTTGACTTCCCTCAATTCAGTTGAGAGGGTCCATTAGTTGAATGTAGTGGGAATGGGCAGTTATTTAAAAGTGAAGATTTCCTTTTTTTCTGGATGAGGGTAGCAGCAGATTGGTTTTCTTCTCCCATTTGCAGTTAGTAACAGTTGTCTACTGTGAAATGTGACAAACATGATATATGAGTAAGAATTTTCTTTTTAAAATTATTTTTGGGTGAACAACAGTACAGCTTCCTAGCATTAGTTCTTTGTTGTTGATATCTTTTTATGTTGGGTAATAAAACATAGCCTGTTTCAGTGTGTATGCCAAAAAAAAAACCAAAAAAAACCCCAAAAGTAAGAGAGAAAAGAAAACTTTTCATTACTATTAATTACTATTAAGAACAATTACCATTCCTTCAGAAAATAGGAAAATAAATTTTGAAGTAGAGATAATTTGCAGAGTACTTTGCTCTCATGTTTATATATATAATTCTGTATTTTAAATTATTTTTGAGACGCTTGGTGATCAGTCAAAATGTCATATATATGACATATGCATTTAGTATAACCAAATAGGAAGTAGAAATCCTCCATGAAATCAAATGTGTATATGCATCTTGGAAAAAATAAGAAAGTTTTCACAAGTAAAATCATACACTTACTGGAAACTTGAAATGAGCATTAGTATTTACTAAAAATCCTTCAAGAATTGGAAAGTTCATTTTGTGTTAAAATTAATCTCAGGTTCCTAAGGATCTTGTAAATTCTCAACCCATGTCAGTGAAAAACACTAGAAGAAACAAATGAGAGATCCAATAAAGGACATACAATTTGTGTATCTTGTTCTTTCTTCCACTGTAGTTTTTCAGACTACCATAGAGGATTTTTCATTCAGTATATCTCTATATCTTTGAAATCATAAAAAAAGGAACAAGTAGGAACATGACAGTTTCAAATGTTTGAGAAAGTCCTAAAATTTTCCAATTTTTCAAGACTTAAAGACTTTGAATTATTTAAATTATGTTCAAGAATGTTGAGAGATAAGGAAAAAGGTTACTCTTTTGTGATTTGTGTTACCTTAACATGTGGAAAGTTTCCTGGCTTAAATGCTCACTATAGATTTACTGTCCTAACTCTGAGAATATTAAGAATTGCAGCCACTTTGCAACCCCTGTAAACATCAATGGCCAAAACTCCTTTAAATATACAGGTGTTACAAATAGGGGATGAAAGGAGAGAAGTAAACTTTGCTCTCTATTCTGCCCCGATTAAGCTTGTGCCCTTCTGGTATCCTTAAAATCTTAAAATTTAAAATAAAGATACTTAGGACAGTATTACATTAATTTGTAGCTCAGTTAACAATGTAGTTTTTTTCATTATTAAATGTATTTTTTCAATAATTATTCTTGATTGAGTAACTATCAGTGCACAAAAATAACTTTTCTGAGTTTTTGAAAAGTGAAATTAAAGAGATTAATCATGCAGTTTGTACTTGGACGGAACTCATTCTACAGTCAATGGCACTTGTGCCTAAATGCAAAATGCGAGAGTATGTCCAAGAGGAGTGTTCTGTGCTCAAAAAGCATTTGTCTTTACATTCTGCCATTAGTCCAAATACAAAGTCTGGCACTGAATTTCATGGCACATGCTGCTGCACTAGCTTGTCTAGAAATAAGCTCTTTTCTGCATAAAATATTTTTACTCTTACAAGTCAGTGTAACAAACAATACAAGGAAAAATATTTTTTCTGAAAATTTGTTGAATTAAAAATGCCATAAATTTACAAATTGTGACATACGCCCTTTAAAATTTGTGCATTCACTGTTTCTATTTTCACTGTTTTCATTATGCCTTATAGAATGCATTTGTAATGTTTAAATAATGTTTTTATGGATTTCCATTTAAAAAATATGGCTTTTAATCAAATAAAAATGTAAAGCCAACTTGCTTTAAAATCCATCTGGTTTTCATTTTCTTATGATCTATAATCAGGAAATCCATTCATATATGACATATAATTTTTGTGCTTTCAGGTGGATAGCAGAATGAGGTGTTCTCCCTATGGTCACATCTAAATTGATAATTGCCCAGGCAGAGTGCAACTTTAAAGTATAGCATGAAGGAAGGTTTAATTTGTACATTAGAAGTCTTAGGCTTTTTTTTGCCTCTGAATATAAATGAGGCCATTCTCTTTGGTGGATTTATCTGAAGGTGGGAGAACTGCCTTGGAGCAGGCCACAGCCCTCTTGAATTAACTGGGTACAGTTTAAAGGACTGGTTTCCACGCAGACTCTCCTTATCTTTTTATCACATGCATGCATTCATCACTGATTTCCAAATGATGGGTTTCTGTATAATTGATTTAAGGTCCACAGTCCTACATTCCTGAATCCTCACTATACCAAAATAATAAGTTTGGTGATTGGAAAGAGGAACTGTTACTATATGGCTTCAAAATGCTAGAAGGCATAATATGCCATGAACCGCAGAAATCTGATGGCAAAGAAATTATTGCAGTAGTTCTTTAAAAGAATTTGATGTTTTTAGAATATAAATGTAATAACTGTTCAAACTATTTCACATCAGTAAAGGTCAGATTAATGTTTCTGAAGAATAAAGCTTTATACAGAAGCACTCTTTACCCTAAGCACTATTTCTTAATTGTATATAATATTAAGTAAATCTTATGTAGGAAATGGGAGTTCTTTCTTGTAAGGTGATTTATTCTCTAAAAATCACAACTAGAAATATATAAAGTACAGTGGAATCCGTTTTGCTATATATCTTACGTCCTATATTGTAGAATTGAAAAAATCTCAGTGCTACTTCAGATAGTTCCATTGCCATTGTCTGAGCAAATCCTTGTCATATGACAGATTTTACTGACAGTTTTACATCCTGCTGGTAAAATACCTCCTGACACCAGAGAAACCCTACTATTGCTTCAGTTTCTTCTGTTGCCTCAATTATCAGTATTCAGTTTGTAAAAGACGAACTTCTTTAAAATAATGTATGGTTCTGGTAGAAAATACTGTTGTATATTCAAAATGCTCCTACTAATTTCACCACCTGTAGTAACAGATAGCATTAATTAGAGCATAATAGATAGCTCATTTATGTTGAGGACAATTCTTCATTTTCAGAAAAAAAGTCTACTGGTACAAAATGAAAAGCCTTTGAAAGCACTCTGCTGAATTTGCTTGGAAAGGCTAAAGTACATTTCAGAACTCATTTTGTTTTCCTAACTGATTGATATTATTAAGGAAATAAACAACAAGATTAACTATGAAAAATATTTTAGTCCAAAATCTCCAAAGTCATTTTAATACAGAATATTAGTAGTGCTCTGAGTGCTCTTAATTTTTTAAAATATTTCAAAGGCTTAGAGATCATGACAATAGAAATTATGAGAAAAAACAAGTCAGACCAGACTAGCTACTGAAGGTGCCTGACAAGTACAGAATTCAAGCAATTTTTGATAATTTTCTTCTGCCATAATACTAGTGTTCACACACAGTTCACGGTCTTCCAAAGCTTGAAGTGGTGCTTTTATATTTAATAGGCTTTCACAAATTTTATTTCCATTGACTTTCTGATTTGGTAAATACAAGTGACTGATGCACTTGAGGATTAAAAACTTGGAAATCTTAGTCAAGCTCAGACACAAATCATTATCCCAACCAGAGGAGCAATTGCTGACATGTACTGTCATTTTTATGCCCACCTCATAGACATTATCAAATTTAGTTCCATAATCTATTTATGTTCTTTAGGGCTATAAACACCATTTCACACTGGGGAGGATGGGGTGAGATACTGTGGTCTTCACTGACTTCGGGAAAACAAAGGAAATTTGGAGTTCCAAGGTTTCTGACCCAGAGGGCTCTGCCACACTGACTGACTAGTTTATCTTCTCACACAAATTCTAGGCTGTGTTGCAGCTCATGAACAAAAGCTGTGCTCAGAAAAGAAAGTGTTCCATAGCATTTGTTTCTTTGGTATTTACCCGAGGTAAAGGTTTTCTTTTTCCATAATAATTTTCACGCTATTCCCTCTCTATGACTGTGCAGTTTCTGTACCTCTCCTGAGATTGTGTAGACAGAATTTCAAGGTTACCCTAAAAAGTCACCTTTTCCCTAGATTTTATGTGGGTAAGAGGTGAAATCAGTGAATGAAATAGTGAAAATAATAGGTCATTAACTTTATGGACACGTAGTTGTCAATGCAATGAGTTGAGAGAATACCCTTTTCTAAAAAAGATAAAGGAAACATTTGCCTGTCAGAAATGTCCCTGGGACCTGCATAAGAGAGAAGAAGATGAAAAATATGGTGGTGTTTTCCAATAATGTTATGATGTTGCTCCCACTGATTTTAGTGTTTACAGAACTAAGTCCCAGAAGTGTAGTGAAAAAGAGCCAAAAGAATTTATGAATCCTTCTGGTCCTCCCCCCACCTTTTGTGGAAATTATAGCCTTGCTATACGCATTCCTTGTTTAAAAGCAAAAAAAAAAAAAGAAAAATCATGACCTGCAAAGGGCTGAGTCAGAAAAGGCACAATCTTCTGTCGATGTCAAGAAAATATGAAATAGCTTTGACAGTTTTTATGCCCTTCAATTATCTGACTTCCCTGACTCTTGTAAGACAAATGTCAGATGTTGGCTGCTGCAAGGGCACAGTATATTGTGCTACACACCACAGTGCTGTAAACAGAATTGTATCATGGAGTTAATTTTAGGACATCACAGAGATGTCAGCTGCCATGAGAGAAAGCTTTGAAGACCAGTTGTTCCAAATATAGCACATGTTGTATTTTCCTATAAAGATACATGACACAGAGATCTACCATGAATTTTTGATTTCACAGTTTTAGAAGGGCTTAAAAGATACAGTGAACTTCATTGGACTTCTCTCTTCTTTTTTTTTTTTTTTTTTTCTCTTGTTTTACCTTAACAGGAAATGGATATGGAAACCCCCGCAACTCACCAGGTCTGCTGGTCTCACCTGGCAACTTGAACAAGAATATGCAAGCAAAATCTCCACCTCCAATGAATTTGGGAATGAACAACCGTAAACCAGACCTCCGTGTGCTTATTCCACCTGGCAGCAAGAGTAACATGCCATCAGTGGTAATGCATTTTCAAAGCTCTTCTTTTTATCTACTTCAGATAAGAGTTATTTAGGAATGCCAAGGCTGGCTCAGGAAACTAAATTCTTGATTATTTGGTTTTTCTAACTAGGGCTTGACACCAAGCTGAGGATGTAGGCTGAGCCTCTTTTATTGTTTTTGGTGGTTTTTTGAAGTCTTATTTACTTCCTACCTTTTGTTTGTTGAGTTAGAGAATAGGAACTGTGTCCTAACTGTGCGCAGCGTCACCTTCTGCAGTCTCTCTCCCAGTACTTTCCTGAGGCTGTTCTAAAGGCTAAATTAAACCCTGAGCATCTCTAGCCTATTATGTTTTTCTTAAATATTTAGCCACACAGACTCTTAGCAGATGGTGAATTAACAGTAATAAATTAATTTGAGCTCTATTGCTGTGAGATCCAAATTTTGTAATGATAAGAGGCAGTAAATGGACAGAGGAAGAGAATAAGGAATATGAAATTTCTGTTTCTCCTGCCAGGACTAGTAAAATTTAGGCAATATACTGTGCTAGAAGGCTGAATTGGGAAGGTATTGTGTCCATGTCTTGCACTTACTTTTCAAAAGTTTGTCAGTGTTTCCAAGTAAAGCTGTTTTGAGTGATTTAACATTAAAAGTGAACTTAATTTAAAAATATAATAATTTAAGTGATGCAGTTTTCTATTTTATAAAAACATTATTAAAACAACTTCCAAGTTTGCTTCTTCAGCTTGATGCAAAATAAATTAATCATCAAACTAAGACTGCCCATAAATGTGATGCTACCTTCTAAGTCATAAAGTGACAAATAGTCCTACAGGACAATACTCAAAGTTGATCATGGCAGTGACAATCTGTCTGCATCAAATTATTATTCCAAGCCCCTAAAAAATTTTATTTTCCAAGGGACTATGTGAGTGGTTAGGTACAGCATGATAATCTGCAAACAATGGGACTGTGGAAGACAAATGAAGTCTGGGAGAAAGTCTTGTGCTGAAAACTGGATCGGTTGTTCCTACAATTGAGTTAAACAGTCCATTAGAAGGAGGACAAATAAGAGATGTATTTTTTCCAAGATATGCTTAGAAAGTGTTTATTTGCTGCCCCTATGATATGAAAATATTCCCTAAGCTAAAACCTGCCTCCTGGTAAATATTTATATTTACTAATTTTTAATACTCCTTTCCTATGCAATCAGTCTGAGGATGTTGATCTGCTTCTGGTAAGTGATAATGATGTTCATCTTAATAACAAAGAAAAAAAACAGTTATTCCTATGATTTAGGTAAAATTTTGGTTGAAATAAAGTGGAAAATAACTATGTTGTGTACAAAAAGGTCATGGCAATTTTTTAAATATAGCAATAGAAGACCAGATGCACTTGTTGCACATACTCAAGCATGCTAGAATTAAGCTTTCTTTTTGGTGATGCGTGTAGAGCATGTAAACCTACGTTCTTGAAGATGGCATAGCCTTATGACAGCCACCTTTTTTGGTGGCTCTCTAGCCCTTTTTTCCTGCCATTCACGTAATTAGAGTTCTCTAGTTTAATTCTTACAATGCAACACCTAGTGCCCTGGAGTTAAAGATAAATGTGTAACTGCTGTGCAATCTAACAGCCTTGAAGGGTTTTTTTGCTGCACAAAAACGTAGTCAGAGCTCCATCCCTTGGTAAGAGTTCAGAGTTCAGCAGTCTGAGGGTGCACCTCGCTTTCAAAACCCAGAAGAACTGGGTTTGGGGATTTCTCATTGCTTTTTGGGTTTCATTATTTTTTGTTGTAGGTTTTTTTTTTCTATATGAGCAAAAAGGAAAACAATGGGAATCGAGCTCATGTATTTCATTAGTTTTTCACATGATCTCCTACCCACAATAAAAGCAATCTTTCTAGTTCAGTTACCTAGGAGATACTGATGTAATGGGTTACTATGGTGACAACTGGTCTCTTGAAAGCTTGTAAATTATAGAGTTGGCAGATTCCATCACAGCTACATGTTAAATGATTAATTTCTAGAAATTTGTAATAGCCTGTATTTCTCATGCACAAAATATTCCCAGAAAGCAAATACTCTCAACTGACTTAAAACTTGTCAATAATATGTTTATTTTACTTACTTTAAAAGAATCAAAGGATAAATAACTCCCAGTCTGCTCAGTCATTGGCTACTCCAGTGGTTTCCGTAGCAACTCCTACTCTACCAGGGCAAGGGATGGGAGGATACCCATCAGCCATCTCAACAACATATGGTACCGGTAAGTATTGGTGCAGGATGCAAAGGATGGGGAAGGGAGCAAGGTTCTGATAAGTGTCTATCTCAGTATTAATGAATTAGCTAGTGTTCTTTGGGAGAAACTGGAGAATTCATAACTGTTATGTCTTTATGCTACATTTGCTTATTCTCTACCTGTCACTAACTTCAGACGTATCTATTTCAAAGTTAGCTGATTTGCTTGAAGTAAAACTGATTTGGTAGCTTTATTTTGTTGGCTTTAATTAAAATTAAAAGAAAAAAAAAGCCTCAAAAAGAAAAACCACCAAAAAAAACCCCAGCAACCTTAAAACAGTTAACAGTTTAGTCTTCCTTGGATATAATTTCATGCAGTTGAGGGCGCCATGCTAAAGCCATGAGGGTAGTAGAAATAAGCAGCTTCACTATCGCCAACCAGAGTTCAGTAACTCTGTTGGCTAACACAGCTTCCTACCTGGTAGGCTGCAGAAGTGAAGCCTCAAGGCATCTTTACAGTTCCTGTTGTGTATTGCTGCTGTACAGAGTGCACACAGTGACATAGATCCAGCACATTTTTAGAACACACATATTGTTCAGAAGCAGACTGCCTGCAGACTTCTGCAAGGAAGACTGTAACCAAAATGTTATATTTTTCAAGTTTTTCTGGCAGTCCTTTTGTAGTTATGGTGAATTTACAGGTTAAGAATGCTTTGGATCTGTCAGACCCAGTAAAATGCTGCTAGATTACAGAATAATTATTAGTGCGTTATTTGCTCCCAAGTTAATGAGTTGAGGGAAGAGGAAGATTTACTTTTTCTCCTGCAACTTAATGTGATTGGTGTAATTAAAATTAAATGGCTTACAAAGTGACAAGAAAATTACTAGGCTAGTTGTTGTTTAATTGCTTCCTCTTTAATTCTCTCTTAATTATTGTCTTTCTGTTTTCAAATCTAGAATATTCTCTGAGTAGTGCAGATATATCATCTCTCTCTGGCTTTAATACAGCCAGTGCTCTTCATCTCGGTTCTGTGACTGGCTGGCAACAGCAACACCTACATAACATGCCACCATCTGCCCTCAGTCAATTGGGGTAAGCAGTGCCTTCTTTATTTTACTGTTCTACAGTGACTTCAGTCTACCCAGTAATTCCAAATGTGAAATATGTCAAGGTAACATACCAGAACATATCTACTGTGTATAAAAACTAGACTTTGCAAAACTGGAGCAATGTAATTCACAGGAAGTTTGCTAGGGAGCTGCAATGAAATATTTTGTGTTCGTGGCATTTTCTCAGTAGTGTATTGTTTATGTTTTAATTTCTTTAAATAGATTTTATTTTACTATTAAAATCAAACACCTATATTGTACCAATGCCATATTTTTTACTTATGCTTTTAATTTCCAGTTACTGTTGCACAAACATTGACAGTAAGAAAATTTTTTAGATAATTTAATGAAGTAAGATTACATAATTAATTGACCTGAGATTATGCTTTAACCTTATATAATAATCACATACGCCCTTCTGCTCAGCTCTGAAATTCAAGTTTCATTTATTTGGAGATGATTTTTTATGAGAAAATAGCATGATTAAGCCAAAGAAATGTAAGCTTACGCAACTCACTCTGATGTGCCTGTGCTGAAGAGTACAGGTACTCCTGCCCTCTAGTGGCTAATTTTACAATATTTATTCAAGTTTCAGAGAAACACAGTGCTCAATCACTTTAGGATCTTTAGAAGTGTGAAAATTCACACAGGGAAATCACCTGAACAAGCAATCTCTTGGCTCATTTAAGTGAACAGGTGTATGATTTTCAAATATTTTGATATCTACTTTATCTACTTTATCAAATATTTTGATATCTACTTTTTCAAATATTTTGATATCTATTTTAATTTCTATTAAGACCATAGGCATGCACTAGTGTGGCACAATAGCCTAATGTATGGTTCGACATGTTGGAATTTTAAAAGGTTTAGCTATAAAAATAGAAGCTGAAAACAGCAGGAGTGTATTCATGAGGAAAATATTGAATCCATATACATTTGAAAGGAAAACCTTTTTTGTGAAAGAGGTCTTCCACATATACACTTTGTTTCTTTGAGGTTGTTGCCATAGTATGGAACAATTTAATACTCTAAACGCACCTTAAACTTCAAAATTCTCCTTCTACTTTATCTGAACATTTTTTGTAACTTATTTTAATGTCTTTACCATGTTGATAATTTGGGTTTTTAAGGAGAGCTATACAAATGTTTCAAAGGAACAAATTTTTTAAACCTCATTTCTGTATAAATAAGTATATATAGATGCAAATGTCATAAAAACATACAACTGAAATAATTGTGTTAGGAAAAAAGTCTTAATATCTTTCTCTTATACTTTTCTTTGTGAGTTTGCACTACTTTTGGGTCAGCAATCAGACTTACTGTACAACTAAAATCATGAATTCTCAAATAAATTGAAAGCTCACGTTAGGTATCACTGTATAAACAATTGGTGCCATACCAAGGAATGTAATAATGCTATTTGGTTAGCAAAAAAAAAAAGTACAAATTAACTCCTAAACTACATGCCTTTTCAGATTTGTCACACATCGTGATCTGTTTCTGATTCATATCACAGAATGTCAAAGTGTAATATCTGTGGCTGTGGAATACATTCTGAGTTGCTACTCTTATTATTATTACTCTTTCAGTGATTTGTAAGTGAATTCAGCTATGAAAGCTGCTTCAGAGATGGTTCTTGAGAAGTCTTCTATCACTTCAGAAAATCATATTCACTGAGTTCTACATGAAAGAGCGCATCTGTTTTAACTTCTGAATTACTTGAAAAACTCGAAATTCTGTAGAACATATCCAGTGTATATCAACCTGATTTAGAATTTGCAAAAATATTTTTAAAATGAAACAAAATTACAGTCATCTTCACATAGTTGAGAAAACACATCCAGAAATGTTTCAACAACATAAATCTCAGTGCTCAGTGGGGTCATATACTGAAAAGGTTTGGCAGTGAGATGCTTGTTGCCAACAGTAGGCTATAAAAACCTGTGACAAAACAGTTAATGGAAGACACACACCAGGTCTCCTTCAGGTTTTGTTTTTCAACAAAGTCTAAAGGTGAAAATCAGCTCTGCTTGGCAAGATGCAATGACAAGAATGTGATTAATAGTAGAATAAGATAGGATTAGATGCATTATATTGCTCCAGATAAGTCCTCAGTAATTTCAGTAGCACTGTTAGAACCATCTTGGAGGTAATCTGAGATCTCTGCAACCAAGCTCTTAGTTCTTCAAGTTGACTGTGCAATTAGGAGCCACACTAGTCCTGATGGACTCAAGGGCAAATATGTGAGGACATGGGAGAAGTTCATTTTCCCTGCCTGTGCAGCTTTTGGCCTCTGCCAAGCCTGGTGAACAGCACAACAATGTAGAGCCCATTTAGACATGTAGAAGCTACTTAGACATGACTGGGACATTGAAACAAACCAACCTTTTCAACTTTTTGGGTTAAAAAAAAGAACAGTATTTTCATGGTCTTTTAATGCATCTACATCTGGAAAAAATACATACAAAAATTCTGCTGAAAATCAGTCCTTCCCAAAGCTTTGTGATTTGGCCTGAACAGTACATCAAAGTCTCCTGCTGCTTATTTAAGATGTACCAAAAAGACTACTAGAAGTTAACTGCTGATAACCAGAAGGGAAGTCCTTTCCAAACATCCTAATAAATTATCAAAATACTTTATGCACAAATCCATAGTATGGAATATGTTCTCTTGCATCCACATTTCCTAGCCTAAGAGACAATCTTTTCATCTAAAAGTAAGATCCACATGTGAAGTTTTTACTTTCCTAAAATATGACTGCAGGGAGAGAAACAACATTTAAACTGAAGGTGCTTCAGTATAGATAATTATTTATGTAAGAGAAATTTCTCCAAACTTCTGCCTACGTGAATAAAAAGTTGTCCCAACTCATGCATAATGTTGACTTGTTCTGTGACCCTTATATAGAAAGATTATTACTTAGCTACAATTATTTTTTATTAGATGACAACTATAGCTAAACATATTCTCCATTAAACTATTTTTCCTGAAAAATTTGGAAACAGGTACATAATGTTTAATGAATTTGTATCGCTTCTGCCAATTTCCTTGGTTTGAATAAAAACCTTCTGTATTTCAGATTGAGCCTTTTTTTCTTATGCCACTATGATAAAATGTTTTAGTAACTCAGCTTCATGCTATTTTTTTAATTCCTGTTTAAAAAGTGTAACCTTAACATGTGAGAGCTAAACAAAATATCTTGACACAGAAATTCATATTCTGCTTTTAAATTGATCAGAAAAGTATAAAAAAAGACCTAAATCCCTCTTAGCTTTTACCTAAAAAAAAAAAAAATAAAGCAGAGGGAAGAAGCTGAATTGTTACTAAGTCAAAAATATCTTCTAGATGCAAATTAGCACATAAGCATGAATTTTCAATGGTTCTTTACATTATTTTATTGGGGGAAATTATATGAAGTGAGGCAGTAAACTGATTTAGGGAAGTGAAAGTGGGTGTAAAAGAAAAGGTGCATGAGGGTCCCTTCCTTCAATAGACCATTTTCTCACTCTACAAAAATCTACATGGTCAATATTCATGTCCTCACTCATCACATACTCAGACCTGCACTTCTACCTGTGCATGCTGAGCTTCAATACCATTTGGAGAACCAGACAGAAGGAGACGTACAAAGAGGTGTCATCATCCCAAGCTCATGGCACTGTCTTGCTCCCCCACTTCTCATACAGCAGAGCTGTGTAGATGTTCTGTGTGGAAACCAGATAGGAAGCAGCATTTCTCCATGTGGCCATCATAATCTGAATAAAAATCAAATTTTAACTACGCTGGCCTCAAGAGGGACTGGTGTGCCAAGTTAAGATATTAATTTTCTTCACTGTCTCCATTAAAATGAAATGTTTTCATACAATATGTGGAAAAAGGTGATAATGTCTGCATAAGTGGACTGCCCAACACTTATTCAGAGCATGTAATTGTACACAAACCTTTGAATAATTTTCTTTAGTTTCTCAGTAGGGTTTCTATATCCAAAACCTGTTTGTTTACCTGGTAATTTAGTGAAGGTTTGAAATGATTACAATAGGACATGCTTGGGCCCAATTCATGTAATTTTATGAAGCAACAGTGTAAAATATGCATTGATACATTTAAGTGAAAACAGCTGTTTCTACACCCACATATACAGGAACTTAAAAAATTTTGCAGCAGACAGAATTCTCATTTCTTACTGTGCACCTTCCATTCTAAATGGAGGTCAATCCTTTGTTTAGAATATAAAGATTGCACCTAAATACCTATTATTTCACCATTCACATGTATGTAACAGTATGTTTCCCAAGCAGATTTAGCTTAGATGAGCTTCTCATAAAAATGTTTCAGAAAATGTTAATGAAGTATTGCAAATTATAATAAAATAAAAATATATTAAATTTCAGAAATACTTTCAGCAGCAAAAGGCTATATTTATAAAGAAAAAGAGGTGTATCAAAATAAGTGCAACAATTCATTTATATTGTTTTAATATTGTTTTAAAGTTCAGAAATTCAGTCTTGACCTACCAGAATGAATTCTTATCCTTTTATAAATGTACCAAAAAAAAAAGGTGGTTCAAAATTCAAATAAACCTGAAGCATTTATAAAACTGCCTTTGATTTTTATGCCAGGTTATTAAGTAATACTGCTGCTGAATCACAAGGAATCTGTAGAAAAGTCTGTAAAGATGCATTCTCATACTCACTTATGAAGCATTATTAAAAAGGCAACATTCCAGTACAGCAATACCAGATCTGTATTATGGAAATTCAGTTTATCCTTGTAGATTTGTTCCTTTGGATGCTGTCACAGAGTAGAATGCCAGTATGTTCCGTGTGAACAAATTTGACTGAATATGGTTATTTTTGTCTATTTTTGTCTTTTTTATTTATCCCAAGATTTGCAAAGTGGCATGTCACTTGCTCAAATCAAACATTTCTAAAATCAATTCTCTAGGCTCCACCATCATTTATTATAGAAATTTCAGGTTTAGCTATAAGCTTGGCATGTAAAATCATATGTAATCTTATCATACTAAACTGACAAACTGTTTACTCCTAAGCAACACAAAAATAAAGTTACTGGAAATGAAAAGCAAAAAAAAAAAAAAAAAAAAGACAGAAATGTATATTTGATTCTCTTTGGACTGTTTTTAACACATTTTCAGGAAGAGTGGAATATTTCACTATGTTGGAATGGCAAAGTCTTATACATACAGTTTCTTATATGTGTTAATTTAATATTTACAGAAGCAATACAAAGAAAATGTCCTCTTTGAAAAAAAGAAAAAGCTCACATTTTTTTACTGTGAAGGCTATTACTTATGAACTCTGTAACTTAGAAACTTAGAAAAGGGCTCATTGCAGATTTGACAAATTTGTCTGTATAGGAAAGAAGGATTGATGAAAAAATTGGAGGTAGAACATGCTGTTTTGTTTTCTAACAAGATCCATTCATTTTTAAACACTACAGCAATTCCTATTAAAATCAGAGGATATTATTAAATATTGAAGCCATACAGTTTTATTTTAAATCTGTCAGAAGAAAAAAAATCATCAAAATAGTAGTAAATGTTGTTTAAATAATACTCAGCTCTCAGCTGATGACACCCTAGGGAGAGTATTTCAGTAAAGTTAAAAGTCTACACTAAAGTTACCTGTGTCTTCTATATTCTTAGAAATTCCTTCCAAATCCCAATATTACACCTTTTTGCATTAAAAATGCCTTCATATCCCTTTAGGTTTAAAATCTTGTGGAGTCAAGTGTTGTCCTTACTGCCTTCCTACCCTGTATAAATAAATACTCATGAATAGAAACCTTGAAATTCTGTTTCATGGATAAGACACTAACTTCAACCTAGCAAATGGTCCCTGAAGTGAACATAATGGGAACTGCATGTTGGAAATTCTGTTTTAATAATGAAAAGTCGGGTTTTGCCAGGGGGTGGGGCTTTTGAACAAAATGTTGTGCAGATGAAAGTAATCTCATTTCTCCCATAAAGTGTATTCTCAGTATTCACTCTTCTCCCTGCCTGTGTCATCTTTCCTCTGCCACTGCCTGCCCAAAAAATGCACAAAAAAAGGAAGGAAAAAAAAAAAAAAAGAAAAACTTAGAATACTTACATAGCTTACCTTTGAATAAGTTTCAGAATAGCAGTCTGTCTGCTAGTAGCATCCTTCAAGCTTGGCTTTCCTCTGGGCAAACAGTGTAGTCCTCTGTCATCTTCTACTATTCCTCAGGTTCCCTTTTGTAGTTCATCCAAAATGCATTCTGGATTGAATCATGGATTTATGGATTTAAACCCTAAAATCATATCTAAATCCTTGCCTGCCTATGCTATTTTGTTGATGTCAATGTTAGGACTACTAATTTCAACTTTATTCTGAAAAGCATAAAAATTACCAGACCAGATTTCTTTGTTTCTGTTTTGCTTCTGAAGTCACATGTCAAAACAAACCACAATAAAAATAGTCGAGTGCATTCAAATTAATTGGATTAAATGCCACAGAAAGTCCATGCTTTCCATCTCAGCCGATGCATACACACACATATGTGTTATGCAGAAACCTGTAGGTGGTTCCAACAATGCAAAGGCTCACCTTCCTAAATTTTGATGGCACTTGATCTTAAAAAAAGGAGAGATGGGAGACTGAAAGCAAGACTGAGGGCTGGTCTCCCTAAAGCTGACCACATCTGTTGTGGCACTGTCATCTCCTGGAATTCATGAATTCTGCTCAGACAACAGTCCCCCATGATCTCTGCATGTGCTGATCCTGTGCAAGACTTTACAGTGGTGTTTCATGTGAGTGTTTGTGCATATCTGGGGGCTCCATGCCTCCTCCATCTATAACTGAGTTTCCTTTCCTCCTACAGAGCTTGCACTAGCACTCATTTATCTCAGAGTACAAATCTCTCCCTGCCTTCTACTCAAAGCCTCAACATCAAGTCAGAACCTGTTTCTCCTCCTAGAGATCGTACCACCACACCATCGAGATACCAACAGCACACGCGCCATGAGGCGGGAAGATCTCCTGTTGACAGTTTGAGCAGCTGTAGCAGTTCCTATGATGGAAGTGACCGAGAAGATCACCGGAACGAATTCCACTCCCCCATTGGACTCACCAGACCTTCGCCGGACGAAAGGGAAAGCCCCTCTGTCAAGCGCATGCGGCTCTCTGAAGGATGGGCAACATGATAACATTATGACCTATTAGTTGGGATTCTTTTTTTCTTGCAGTGTGTGTGTGCTATACCTTAATGGGAGGGGGGAGGGGGGAAGGGTCAATATGCATTATATGTGCCGTGTGTGAAAAAAAAGTCAGGTACTCTGTTTTGTAAAAGTACTTTTAACTTGCCTCAGTGATGCAGTATAAGAATAAACAGAAATGCTGAGATAAGCTTAGCACTTGAGTTGTACAACAGAACACTTGTACAAAATAGATTTTAAGGCTAACTTCTTTTCACTGTTGTGCTCCCTTGCAAAATGTATGTTACAATAGATAGTGTCATGTTGCAGGTTCAACGTTATTTACATGTAAATAGACAAAATGAAAACATTTGCCAGAAATGGCAGATCTTTACTGAGAGAGAAAGCAGCTGTTATGCAACATATAGAAAATGTACAGATGTTTTGACAGATCCAGCAGTTGGGTGGCCATGAATTGATGCCAGAAAGAGACTGAGTCACCTAACATACTGAAAATGCTCACAAACATTCAGGCATTTTGTTAGAGTATGGCACTCAGTTTAAAAGGATCAAACCATTTCAAAAGGACCATACTTATAGAAATGTTGAGTTCGAGGGCTGACATATTTAATTTCAAAAATTCTGGGTCTGCATCACTTATTAAATAAAAGTATAAAAATATGTACATTACATTTTGCTTATTTTCATATTAAAAAGTAAGACAGAATTTGCAAAGCATTTGTGGCTTTTGTAGTTTCCTTAAGCCAAAATTTGTTCTTTTTTCCTTGATAGCTTTGCTATTCTTTTAAGCAGTCCTGAAGAAACAAACAAAAAGGACTTTCTGTATAGAAAGCACTACCCTAAGCCTTGAGGAACTCCATGCTTTGCTAATTAAGATAACTGTTTTCTCTTTGCAGAAGTTTTGGTTTTGAAATGTGTATTTCTAATTATATAAAATATTAAGAATCTTTTAAAAAAAATCTGTGAAATTAACATGCTTGTGTATAGCTTTCTAATATATATAATAATTATGGTAATAGATTTTGTTCTCTTGATAGTGGGGAATTATATTTGTGCAGTTGCACATTTAACTATTTTCTTTCAGTTTTCTTTCAGTGGGTATACATTTTACAGATCAAAGTCAGCTGCTGAAAGACTGATCTGTAAACAATTAGACTTTACCCATAGTGTAACAACTTAAATCATTTTAATACAGCATTTTACAATCAGTTGGGTGAACTGCCATCCATTGTATATACTGATTAGTTCTTTCATGCTGTTTTGTGCATTGTAACAAGTTAAGGGCCCTTCTATTATGTAATGTACTGCGTATCTTGTAGTTTTCCATGGGTTAAATGACAAAGTGGCGTAACTTGGCCCTTTCTCATTAATGAAGCTGGTATTCTGCCCGTCTGAATTGGATGTGCACCTCTTAACGGCTGTAAGCTACGTGACTGCAGGTAAATATGTGCTGAAGCAGCAGGGGGAGGTAAAGGGAGGGATCAGCACAAAAGTGCCTGTTGTATAGATTCCTCCCCTCTCTCACAGACATAAAACTCTTCAAGAGATTATCAGTTAAAGGGTGGTTCAAAGTCAGTTGATTTTATACAGGCAATATTGGCCAACTGGTCCTTGGTTCTCATGGACCTCTGCAGTCACATCATCTCACAGTGGGCATGTTGTTGAGCAACACACCCTGTGTGTTTTCTTTCACCAGAGCAGGACTTGCTTCAGCACACAGCATCCACATTTTCTCCAGCCTCATATTGTTCCTTTGACTAAGATAGCTTGACCAGAGGGAATGTGTCATTTTCTTTAAGTCCCTCTCTGTCCCTCTTGTCTATTAGAAAAAAATGGTATATTCAAGTGTTTCAGTTTAATCGTTCTGTTGGAGGGGAAAAGTGTTTAAGCAAAATGTTAGTGCCATAGTAAAAGAGTAATATTTCTCCTTTTTTCAAGGGTCGTTCTAGGTCTCAATGACATACATTGACATTATGATGAAAAATACAGCTGCAACAGAAAAATGTCAATACAAAATACTTTGAAGTAAAATCTACACTCTTTCCACCTATACATGCAGTTGCTGTGCACTGCTCAATGATGGAGTGTACCTCTCTGTAGTAGAGAATGATGATCAGACTACAGTGTGCATTAGGACATAGGCTCTTCACTTACCATGACTTTACAGAAGCCTGCCTTACAGGCACTTTCAGCCGTGCAGGGGCTAGTACATAATCTGGAAACTCTTTAAGCAGAATACTGTGCTACTAATGCATCCATCTTACCTCGTGTAGCAAACTGCAGGGTAAACAAAGATACGCATGTTTTAAAAAACCCAAAAAATAAATTTTAAAACTCAAAACAAAAAAAAAGATAAAATGGGGCCCATAATTAATTTTAAAACACAAAAACCACTTTCTTCACCCTCAGATTAACCAGTAATCATATTCTCTTTTGAGAATTTTAAACTTTAGTGTGTCAAAAATATGCAAATGTATCACAAATATACCTTGTCATTCAAGAAAAAATACAATTTTATTGGTACAATAGTAGAAACTTCTCAGTGGGGAAGGGGATGTGGTCTATTGATATATTAAGAATAGCCATATTAATAGTTTACCTTGCGATTTGCCTCAGCAACACATGAAAAAAATGAAAGATATAATTTAATGAAGATGCAGTGTATAATATTACTGCAAGTAACTTAGCAAAAAGTAGCATGAAGAGTATTGCCTGGGCAATTTATATTAACTCTGACAGTGATTTATTTGTATAAACACAAGTAGAACTGAATCACACGAAAATAAATGCCAGTCAGCCCTCTTGTTCCTGCTGCAGAAGGCAACTAACTTATACTGGCAAAATTGTGGGGGATAATGCATATTTGCAAACTGATCTAATGATAAGAAGCACAACTTTGATTGTGAAGTCACTTTCTGTAAACTATAACTGTCTACCTTTCTTGTTCCTTTATCTGTATCTTACCATTTATTGTATTTGCAAAAGGTAATTTGGGTTTATTGTGTGATTCCTTTGTATTTAAGGAGCTTGGGGCAGAGCCCTGAAAGAGTATTAACATTTACTTTACCTTAACCCATGCTATATGATGTTTTAGGCAACATTCTTAATTGTAAGTTCAAACACCTGAAGTGGCATTCTAGGCACCCGCAAGTATTATTATAGCTAAGCTAATCTCTATTAAAAGATGTTGTCAGTTAGTGTTTAATTGCTGGTGACAATTATATTATGTACTCTATCTGCACAACATATATATTGTATGCATTGAGCCATTCACAGTAAAGCTTTGTTCATTTCAGTCTCTCTCAAAAACTGTGTTTTATAACAAAATGGCTTATATTTTTCCCAGAAGAGGAATTTAGCAATTTTTAATGACTGGTGTAAAAATTAGCTGTTGTCCTCAGATCTTTTTCAGGTAAAGTTAGTATAAGAATAGAACTCGTAGGCTGTTTTCAAGGATGTCAACCCTTTTGTATTGTATTTGCAATCCTATATGCCCACTTTTATCTGTAGTCTAACAGCTATTTGTTTTCCTTCTTCCTTCACCTTGAAGGTAAATGCTTTGTAATTTTTTTAAAAGCCACTTGAAACCTCAATAAAGGCTGTTGCCTAAACATGGCATACTTCATCTGTTCCTGTTTGTGCCATCTGCTGTGATGTCGTCAGTTATATGGCATTCATTTCCTGCCACTACAGGTCTCTTGAAGGACTGATGGAACACTGGTGTCTGTTAGAACGCTTCAGACTGTAGATGTAATAAAAGGCTTTTGTTAATATATTTTAACCAAAGATGTGGAGCAATCCAAGCTTTGAGCCACAGACTTTCTGCATCAAAAGTATCCATTTGATTGTTTTCATAGTCACATGTTGCATTTCTACCTTCCCTTCTCATACCTCAGACTGATCCATACCTCTATTTGATTCAAAAAAAAAAAAGGTCATTTAAGAAAGTAATTTTTTAAAAAATTAAAAATTAAAAATGCAGTACTAAAGTCTTTTGTGTATTTAATATCAGACCTGGGTTACCACAGGCATTACACTTGGATTGCTTCAGATGGTTTGTTGTATCCTTTTTTTCTTTTTTTCTTCTCTTTCATGGGGATTTGCTTCCATAAAATAATGGTGATAACAAAATAGCTTGTAAATGGGAGCATACAAGCATTTGCAACAAATATTAAAGTAGAGGCTCACAGCGGCATAAGCTGGACTTTGTCGCCACTAGATGACAAGATGTTATAACTAAGTTAAACCACATCTGTGTATCTCAAGGGACTTAATTCAGCTGTCTGTAGTGAACAAAAATGGGAAAATTTCAAAAGATTCTCCTGCTGGAAATAAGGTATCATTTGTATTTTGCAGACAAATCAGTAAAGTTACTGGCTTTCTTAGTGATATGGTGTCTGTTGTGCATTTTTTTATTAATTTAAATAGTGTTCGGTTTTCACTGTTTCACAATGTAACACATGAAAGAATTAGCACTGTAACTACCAGCAGCTGTCTCAAGGTCCCTTACCGATTATTTGTGCTTGCTTTGCTAAGCAATGTTTTCTGGCACACATCACCCCACCAAGTCAGGGAAACTCCATCACTGCTCTAGAGTCAGTGTCATTTGGAGTGAGGCCATCTGAATCTGTCCCTAGAAGAGGAGCTAGGTGAAATAATGCCTGGCTTTCAGGTGCTTAGTTAACTGGCAGGGAATCTAAACTCCCATATATACATGTCCTGTGAATTTTACCCATGGGGAAAATCATGCAAAAACCCTCCAAAATATGCATGTTCTTTGTCAAAATCATATATCATTTGATCTACACTCTGTCTATACTCTCTAACAAAACTGCACGAGCACTGTGTCAGAACGAATCTATTCACTTTTCTATACTTTTTTTCTCAGAATATTTGTTTGCTTGGTTTTTTGTTTGGTTGTTGTTGTTGTCGTTTATTGGGAATCACAGGGGGTTTTCCAACTAATATTTATAGTTTCAGAGTTTGAGAATAAAAGAATCACTTTATTTCAAAAATATGTGTTTTTACACCAGAAGCAGATGAGCTACTAAGAAGTTAAGGTGCTTGGTGAATGTTACAATTTCAAAAATAACTTTACAAAGCCTAGTTTCTAAATAGGCTTATGAAAAAAAAGAGCTGTGCTGTGCTGTTCCTTTTCATGACAATTTCTTTTAAGAGAAATATTCTTAATATTGCAGTGTTGGACACAGCCTTGCAATGAGATGCTAAAACTAAGATTAAGTGTCATTGATTTTACTACAGAATGTATTTTGTACAAGTAAATAGCTTTTTTCCATCATTGGCCAGTACGAACAAACTATTTCTGAAAATGCAGTTGTCTTAGAAGATTTATCTGGGAGTCTTCCATCTTGCAGTCATCTATGTGATTAATACTGAAAATGCTATGCCTGCATTGGAAAAAGAAATTACTTAGAAAATAGAGTCTGTTATATACTTTGTTCTGTTATTTGCTTCTCTGGAAAAAAAATAAGCATATATATCCTGATTACTTTGTTTTAAATTCGATGAACTCTATTTATAAACAATTTTTTAAATTATGTTGAAATGGGAGTGGGGGTGTTAACAATTCTTTGAATAACCTTTTTCACTTTAGATTCACGTATGTCATCCTAAAAAGCAATTGTGAAGTGTACAGTCTGAAATAATAACTATGTCACATACCTTTTCCATCCAGAGTGTTTGCTTTCCCTGAAAATTGCTTTCTTCTTTTCTTTAGCAAAAATCTAAAAACATCTTTGTAGAACTGGGAATCTATGCTGAGACAGTTCATGCGTATGTCACATTAAGGAGAGCAAGCCAACAATGTGGCCTTACCCTTTCTCAAACACAATGCCTATATTTCCAGAGGTAAAATACTGGAAGTGAGAGAATCCAAGGAACAGCAAGTAGGAATGATTTTAAAACAATCAGATTATCAAGTCTACAAGCAGCAAAAATATATTGTTCCTCTCTATTGACAGATATAGCCTATTCCTCCTTAATTCACTGGAAATTCACCAATGCAGCAAGGTTACCTCCTCCATCTAAACTGATATATGGAACTCCAGTTTGCTGGAGTCACTGATTCTGGGACACTTAAACTGCTTAGTCATAGGTATTCATGTATTGGTATTCATGTATTGTACTTAATGGTTTGGTATTCATGTATTGTACTTAATGTTTTAGACTAAATATTGAGAGCACCTGCAATAGGTAAATCTATACTGCATTCTCTGCAGTCCATCTAGACACATCCAAGGTAACTCTGTTTTGAGCAGATATTTTGGTTAACAGTAATCTTTCTACTGCTAGTATTTCTTTCTCGTCTTGCAGCTGATATTGTGGAATGCTTTGGTTCTATTCTGGATCCCCTTGATTGCTAAAGACACTTCAAGGCTAACATGAGAATACTTGTGTGAATGCTGAATTTCAGCTGAGTTAATTACTTCTGAAAGGTGCGAAGTGTGCTAATTGTCCTTTCTATCCTCTTCTTTATCTTTCTGTCTGTGGTTTGTTCATAGTCTGCCCAAAGTTTTCAGTTTTGAGTATCTGTCTGTATTTATCTGGACAATGATCCGTAAGTTCTTTTAGGTTACAAAATCTTGCCTCCTTCTGGGAGCAGGGGTTGATCACCATTAGCTGTGGAGATTTTACTTCTCGGACCAAAGACATAAAATAATGTAATAGAAGACTTCACTGTGCAGGAAAACTTAGAAGTGATAAAACTTAAATTTAGTGTGTTTGCATGATAAACATAATTGGCCTAAAATATAATTTTGTTTTTACAGCACATTGCATAGCTAATTCTTTTCTGCAAAGTTGCTAAGGATCGTGTTCTCAGTTTCACAGTCAAAATGCAGCATCCTGTGAGGCCCAAGTCACTTTTTTGCAATGCTTTACACTATGGTATCATTTTTGGGGGGAAGTGAAAGTTAGAAAATATCATTATGACAGCCTTTACAGCTGCATTTTTACAGTGGGGATACTTCATCTAACACAAATTACTCTGTTCTGAATACAGAACAAGATGGGCAGGAGATAAATTTTCTTGAAAGGAGAAACTACATAAAACATTAATTTTCTACTTGGAAAATATATGAATGAGAGAGTATATCCTTATGTGTGAATAATACGGATGTAGCAGATCTGTAGGAAAATACTATGTGCTCTCAGAAACACTGGAAGCACAGGATATATAAAAAGAAACCATCAGCATGTTGACAAGGGCATATGATGAGCATGTTATGTACAATTAAGTAGTGGGATTTTTGGCTATAAAGAATTGTGGAAGCAAACATCCTGGGTAAGTCCATAATGGTTTAAATAAGTTATAATGGCATAGTTGCATTTTTCTTGTTAATATGATGATACACTTACAGTATCCAGCTAGAGTAAAGCAAGATTTTCTATGGCTTATTTTTGGAAAATGTGAAGCATTCTAGGGAGCAATTCATGTATGCTTTTAATCTTGTATGCACTTCCCCCTGAAAATCCCCTACAGACTACTCTCATGGAAAAGATAATGAGCTAAGTGGACTTTTGTTCTGATATGGCCATTCTTGTATCTAGACATCACATAATGTAACCATCCTAATTTTCCTTGCAAACCCTTTTTTTCAGATTGAGCATATTGATTTTACAGTGCTGGAAATTAATACAGTGCAAATTAAACATTCAGTACACGTAATCAGCCAAGAGCTAAATCTGTCACTTAGCATGACTTTGCTTTTGGAGGAACTCTGGGGAATAAAGGAGAATTTATAACCTTTGGAAGAAGGGGCAGGCTACACAAGAAGAATACAAGGTGTCATTAGGTCATGCAGACAGAAAATTAGAAAGGAAAAAGTTCAATTAGAATTCAATCTGGTCAATTACTGGTGTGCAAGAAGTTTAAAAATGTTTTTATAATACATCAACAACTAAAGGAGAGACAAAGAAAATCTCCATGATTTATTGAACACTGAGGGGGACCATGTCAGCAGGGACAAGATAAAGGCTGAGTAAGACAGCTATTCTTAGGGAAACCAGGCCACTGACAGGGGGAAGAATATACAGGGAGCAGAATAGTCCCCCTGTAATCCAAGAGAAAGTAGTTTGTGACTTGCTGAGCAATTTAGACATTCATAAGTCTATGGGACCAGATAGGTTTCACCCAAGGGTACAGAGGGAGCTGGTAGAAAAGCCTTGCCAAAACACTGTCCATCATTTATCATTTGTCCTGGTTAACTGGGGGGGTCACAGATGATTCAAGGTTGGCCAGTGTGATGTACATCTCCAAGAAGGGCTGGAAAGATCTGAGGAGCTACCAGCCTGTTAGGCTGACCTCTGTGTCCAGCAGGGTCACAGAGCAGACCACCTGAGTGCAATCACTTGGCACCTGCAGGACAACCAGGAGATCAGCAGCAGGGGTTTAGGAAAGGCAGGTCCTGCCTGACCAACCTGATTTCCATTTTTTACTCAGTCTCTTACCTGGTGGATAAAGGGAAAGCTATGGATGTTGTCTACATTGACACAGCAAAGTCTTTGAACCCTCTTTGATTGCAATCTTGAAAAAGCTGGCAGCCCACGGCTTGGACAGAACTCTGCTGGGTTAAGAACTGGCTGGATGGTTAGGCCTAAAGAATGGCAGTGAATGGTACTGTATCCAGCTGACTGTTGGTCACCAGTGGTGTTCCCCAGGTCTTAGCACTGGGGTCAGTCCTGTTCAATATTATCTGGACAAGAGGACTGAGTCCACCCTCAGAAAGTACAATGCTAAATTGTCTGGCAGTGTTGATCTGCTGGAGGGTAGGAAAGCTCTGCAGATGCATCTGGACAGCCTGGACTGATGGACTGAGGCCAATGATATGAGATTCAACAAGGCTAAATGACAAACCTCGCACTTTGGCTACAATAATCCCATACAGTGCAACACGCTGGAGACAGAGTCACTGGGAAGCTGCCTTGGAAAGGAGCTGGGGCTGCTGGTCAACAGTGAGGACAACATGTGTTGTACCCAGGAGGCAAGAAGGCCAAAGGCATCCTGGCTGGTATCCACAACAGTGCGGCCAGCAGTGCAGTGACTGTCCTCTTTTACTCAGCACAGCGTGCTGAGGCCACTCCTTGAGTGCTGTGTCCAGTTCGGGACCCTTCACTTCAATAAAGGCATGTAGTGCTGGAATGAGTTCAGAGAAAAGTAATGAAGCTGGAGAAGGTCTGAAGTGTAAGTCATATGAGGAGTAGCTGAGGGAGCTGAGGTTGTTCAGCCTGGAGAAAAAGAGACTTGGTAGTGACCTTATCACTCTCTACAATTCCCTGAAAGGAGCTTGTATCTAGGTGGGGGTTGGTCTCTTCTCCCAGGCAACCAGCGACAGGACACGAGGAAATGGCCTCAAACTGTGTTAGGGGAGATTTGAGTTGGACATCAGGAGGAATTTCTTAATGAAAAGTGTAATTAAACATTGGAACAGTCTGCCCAGGGATGTGGTGGAGTCACAATACCTAAAAGTGTTCAAGAAATGACTGAGCTTACTGCTATGGTTTAGTTGACAAGATGGTAATCAGACAAAGGTTGGCTCAATAATCTTGGAGTCTTTTCAAAGTTACATGAATCTGTGATTCTGCTTTTCCAATTTTGTGCAGTACACCCAGTTGAGTTAAGTGTAAAGATACAGCTGTTTATTTGTTCCTCAACAGCCAGGGAAAAATTAATAACTGCATAAATTACAGACACAAGGGTACACTTAAGGGTGCATGATTGACAGAATTAACGTGCACATGCAGGAATGAGAAAATATCTCTGTGTAACAATAGACACAGGAAGTGAAAACAAAGTGATGGCAAAAGTACAAACATTGGTCTGTAATTTCACATACCTACTGTTCAACCAGAACTTTGCTGAAAAGATTTGTAGTTGTCTGCAAAGTGCCAGCTAATGCAACAAGACTGCTCCCACCATGGAAAAAAATGCTTGCACGTGTAAATATGCCAATATCAGTCATCAAACTTTAATTAATAAAACACATATACACAGTTGATAAATAATGAAATCTTTGTTCACTGTTAAGAGTACCCAGTTACACATAAAATTTCACAAAATGACATTAAAGGAAGTATACTCTGTGGGCTCATGTCAAACCTTAAGATTACTTTTGAAAATAGCCAATCAGACCAGCATGCAAATGGATATTATGGATTAGCCATCCTCTGCAGACTTTCTTTACGGTATCCAGACTGACCAGTCTTAGCAAGTATATGCTGTAGCCTAATCAGAATTACAACAGTGAGCGATTCCTGAGCAAAATTCCACAGATATATTACACAAATCAAAATCAAAGGCTGTTGATGACATTTTCTCCTGCCTCTAATATCTCTGCATATAGACTGGGTATTTTCACAGTTTCCTAAAATGTTTTTATATCTCTGAGACAGTCAACTAGTCAAGTTTAGTAATAGTCTAACTATGAAATCATTTAGTGAGGTCAATATAGAAACTCATGAGATATTATCATGTGAAGCGGTCCAGCTGGAGAAAGATTGACTGTCCTTCTCGGACGTCCCAGCTAGCTATCTAGCACCGCTAGCAGTAGGGGAGCAGTATCCCGATTTCCGTGGTTCGGGACAGCACCTAAGGCAAACGCTCTGTGCTATGACAGGAGCACTACCTTGTGTTAGGACATGGCTTGGCTTATGGCTACAGTCAGCAGAAATAAGAGAGCGCTCTCCAGCTGCAGTGAATAGAGTTTAACTGAGTCCCAGGGAAAACCGACAACCGAAGAGGAAGACGGAGGGGTTGCAACAGCTTATAAGGAGGGAGGGGAACAAGGGAGGAGTCATTCCTTGGACGAAAAGGGTTTCAGAGGGGAGTGGGATACAAAGGATTGACTTAGGGAGAACAGCAATGGGGATAACTTGAGGGTGGGGCCCCAGCCCCTGAGCCAATCACTCGACACTCTAACTGGAAGTTTCTGGAGAGTCCCAGAGAGAAGGGGGGGAGCGCCAAGTGACGGACAGGGCACCGGGGAGGGATTTGAGAAAGGATACATTAATCTCCAAGGCAGCTGGGGAGGAGTTGGGATAACTGGCAGCACAAGGGAGGGAGGGGAGAACCAGGGCAGAACCATTGCAAGATAGGGGGAACAGAACAGTCCACATGTCAACAATCATGACAGACTCAGCACAAATATAACAATCATTTTTTAAAATCAGTCCTGTATTACCTTAACATGCAGAGGCAGAGGCTGAGCCAAACACAGTCTCCTGCAATGACTTCTTCTCTATTTATAGTCCTTGAATATTAATTGAACAATTCAGCTTATCAAATTGTTCAGTTGTTGCAGAAAAACAGACTTTGTCCCAAGGTAGAAGACAGAAGGAGAGAGCTGGACAAATGACAAGCACACAAGAATATTGCTTGCAAAAATAATTTCAGTGCCTTCTTTTTGAAATCTGTTTGGAATTTCAGCTGTCCTAAATTTGAATGGTCAAGAAGAGAAGTTACTGTAAAATAGTGGTAAAAAACCTATTTATTTCACATGTTTGAGAAGAGTAATCACAAGCAGAGCAAAAGGGTTGTGGAAGAATCAGGGTCTGCCAGCAAAAATAAGACCCTAATTCTTCATCACAGTGAAAAGAGTTTTGAAATGGGTCAGTTGATACCTTAAATAGCAATTTTCTGCCAATCTCCCAAAGTTTTTGTTTTAGTCTCAGTAGCAGCAGAACTCTGTCACTAGGAGGGTTCTGTTAGGCACAAGAAAGCTAATGTTCATTAATAAACATGCATTTCCCTTCAAGGGTTAATTCTGGTCGTGCTTTCTGATGCAAGTGAGAATTGGTGATCAGTGACTAAAGGGATGACTGGTAGGAACTTTCCTCTCAGGTTGTGCTTCCCAAAGGAAGCTTTCCCTTATACAGATATTCAAATCTTCACCTCTTTCTCTGGATAGCAGTGGAACCTCCGTGGCGTTGTGCAGGTCGGGGTAGGGAGGACACGGCTGACAGAACCACTGCAGACCCCTAGCACAGGACAAAATAAAATTATTGAAATAAAATTTTAATACATAAATATATAAATAAAACAATAAAAAACCAAAACCAATAAACATAATGAAAACCCCACTAAACATATATATTACAAAAAATAAAAAGGAAAACAAATAAACAAACTAAAAACCACAACTCCTCTTTTCCATACTGCAGGTGTTTTCAGGTCTCATCTTTTTGTGTCATGTCTATTTCAGCAGTCCTCCTGTCTCCACACCTATTCTCAGTACAATCCCCTTCCTTGGTCTCATTCTACTGCATTTTCTTCAAATTTTCTCCCCCCTTCCCTTGCATTTTCCCTTTACCCTTTCCAAATTTTCACCTTTTCGCTCTATTTTTTCCTTTGGGCCTTGGTTGATCCAGAGTGACCTTCCACAGACACACCGCCGCATTTCCCAATGATTTTCCAAAGTTTCGAGTATCTCTTAAAAAGAAGAAAGTCTCCTTTATTTTCAGACTTTACTCCGATTTTGATTTTGATTTTTTTCCTTGCAAAGCACTGACATGGACGGTGGCAAGGCTTGAACTTGCTCTCTCTCTCACTGCCGCGGGCCTTACCGTTCCTAGCACTGTTTTTCCCGCTTATTCGGATGTTGCCGCGTTTCTTTCCACTCCCCGAGACAGCGGGGACGGTGATGTGGGATCCCCGGGGACGGGGCAGGATGCGGGAGGCGCGCTTGCCGGGTGAGGCGCTCCCGCGTGGCGCCGCCAGGGAGCGGNNGGGATCGCCGCTGGCGCCGCCGCGGGCCCGGCACCTCCGCGCGCACCTGCCGGCGGCGAGGGGTGACTCTCACTGAGCGCAAAGGGTCTGCCACTCTCTCCCTCTCTGTCCGTCTTGCCTTCTGCCCTTGCGCTATGGGGAGAGTGCGCCGCTCTACCTCCGCAAGTTGGTTTCTTCGACCTTTCCTTTTAGTAACAATGCAAATGATGATTATTAATAATCATATTCATAATGTCAATAACGCCAGATATACTGTAATATACCGTTTGGAGGTTGGTTGTTTGGGGGGAGGTTATTGTCTCTCCGCCCCGCCGCCCTCAGCAGACGGGTAAAGCGCACGCATCGATCCGCTCAGGACAGCTTGAAAACCAGGCAGAAACAATTATATCGTGATGAAAGCACGATATTAACCCAGCCGGAGGGGGTGGGGGCGGAGAAATATGATTTTTGTAGTGGTTTTCCCTAATGTTGCTGTTTTTACTTGGTGGCAGGGTGGACATGGGGTCCCGGTGACAGCTAGGAAGCAGGTGAGGTCTCCATCATCCTGCACGAAAGTCTGCTCCGGATGGTGCTGCATCCTGGCAAACCACAGCAAAGAGAGTTTTCCCTGCTCTGGGAGGCGTGTCCCTTCGTTCTGCTCTCCTTCCCGTCCCTGCTTTGGACAGTATGCCCATGAAGTAAAGGTTGTTTTTTCTGGAAGTAGGAGCAAAGAAGCAACGTGCAGGTTGTATCTGGAGGGAAGCTGTCCTCACAGGACGAGAGTGTTTCCTCATCAACCAGGGACTATGCCTGGAAACTCTTCCTCAGAGCCACTTTGGGTCTGGTGACCAAAGTGCTTCCTTCTCACTAGTATCTACCCTTAACACACAGACGCAGAGGCTTGTGTGCTGCAGGTTACGGGCGTGTCTGCCGACACACAGGGACACCTAGTCCATGTGGTGGGGTGTGACACCTACATGAGGGTTTCAAGTTTGCTCCTACACACAGTTGAACCCAACTCCGGGTGGATCCCAGGTCACAGGTCCACGATCACTGTGGGTTGAACTACTTCTTATGATAATTTTCAATCCCTTGGTCTCAGATAGTTGGTAGTTGGTCGTATAGGCGTAAAAAAAAAAAAAAAAAAAAAAAAAAAAAAAAAAAAAAAAAAGTAACTGAGGCAATTCATATCGCTTTTCCTTTTCTTCTAATGGGAGTAATGATCCCAGCTGAAATGAGTCAGTGGAACTCAGGGAAATATTGCCTTATTCCTCACATAGCTGTTTGGGATGAGCCTATTTGTACCTTCCCAGCAGGGAGACTTCCACCCCATTTTTGAGGTCGGGCAGGCTCACTTCTCCTTCCCCACCTACACAGAAACCAGGAAGCTATCACTGTGTCCCCGGACTTCCCGCTCGTAGAATTACAGAATCTTAGAATCACGGAATCACAGGATCATTGGATGGGCACTGCAGTGGGAGCAGGATCTTATCCTATTTTAAACACTTCAAGTAAAACATGCCAAGCCAAAGCATGTTCATAACTTCTCATTTTATTACTTAAGCACATTATTATAAGAACATTCCGCTCAGAGTTTGGGAAAAAAGAAAAAAAAAAAGGATGCTATTTCCAAAGAACACATAAAACTTTCTATCCTCATTTTGAGACGTCGTTCCGTTCTCCACCAGAAAAAGTGTCCCCTCCCCATAACAGAAATCTTGGCTGAGGTAGCAGTTGCAGGACGGGAGTCTACTTTGAACTGTTCAAATAACTAAAGCAAAAATATTACATTTAATACTTACGATGCATTTAAAGCGACTATGTCTGGAGCAGAGGCGCACGAGTGTGTCCTGTTTAAAGTCAAAGTCTCTTCAGGAAGTGCCACAGACCGAGCATCCTGATTCCGGCTCTCGTTGCCTGCCCGAATGGTTTTCAGAATGTCCTATTATTATGGTTAGAAATCCAGGTGTGTTATTCGCAATGAGAATTTTGAGGAGAGAAAACCTTTAGAAGAAAGACGGAAATAGAACTAAGCATTTCCCTTGACCAGAATCATTAAGAAGGATTTTAAGTGCTTCATCTCCTATTGTATGTTTTCAGGCTCTTAACATGACTTTTTTATCTGATAATTATGTTCCATACAGCTGAATGGCTGGAACACTACTAAATTTGGAAATAAACTAGTTTAACTTCAGCAGATTTCCTGCCCCTTTAAAATCCCTTGAAAAAGCTGAATACCTTACCTTTACCTGCCATATATTTACACATAAGTTAACAAGAGAGAAATTTGAGAGCTTCGTTTTAAAACAAGCATCCACACACCCTTGTAACTTAAACAACTGGGCCAAATTCTTACTCTTTAAAAATCCGGTGCACCGATTTCAATGGCTTTAGAACCAATTTGATGATTTCCTATCTAACAATCTGCTTTTTATCCCTCCTGAATTCTTAAGAGTTCAATAGCAGCTCATGCGTGGGGCTGACCTGCCCAGAAAGAACTTAGGTGATTTCTAAAGTCAAAAGCAATTTTCATTAATCCCTATCCCACCAAACAAACAAACAACAAAAAAAACCACCCCACAACCCCTAACCAAATAACTGCTGAAGAAGAAAACCTGGGCTTGAGTGTTTCCAAACACAGCAAGAGAGGCAAAAAAAATGGTCCATACGAGAAAGTGAGTACATGTAATTAACAGCAGTAATGATAAACCGGGTAAGGGGAAAAAAAACACCAAAACCGCCAACTACGCAAATTCAGGAGTTTCCTTCTTTTTCATCAGCTTCAGGTAGTGGAACATTAAAACAAGGATAATGCCAACTCTTTTCATTTTGAAATGAAGTCAGGTCTAATATGTTTTAGGTTTTGTTTTGAAAAAATGAAAATGTTTCTGCATTCGTTGGAATTAATAGAATCATTCAAGGATTTTATTGAGGTAATTTAAGTAACAGGCATTCCAACGTGCTCTGGCTTAGCTATTTTTGTTATAATAATAACTTTATATGAAACCATAATCGGTAGAAACTGAAGACAATTTGTGAACATTTCATATGATACTTAAAATATTTTTTTCTGTTTATGCTAGATTTATTTTCATATTAGTAGAATCTGAGTTTTAATATATTGTAATTCTTATTAGTTTAATTCGGTATCATTAACACAACTTCTCATTACATTATTTGGGTTTTGGGGTATAGTATATATAAGGTATAAACATAAACATGTTGACAAATATCACTGTTGGCCTACTTTTATTCTGTTTAACAAAACTTGGAAACCCCACAGAATCTGAAGTCTGGCTGATGCATTCTGCTCCAAATAGCTGTACGGCAAATAATACTTGTCATCATTGGCATTACAGAGGGAAGAAGGCTTGGAATGATGCCATCCTGGCATGCAAATCGCGCACAAATCGTGATGGATGTCTCAGTCACCACCGTGGGGAGGTAGCAGCCCGGTTGTGACTGAGATGCCAACAATTTTCGGTAAAGCTTTGGGAGAATACGGCCAGATAAATGTCCGGCCAAGGAATTGCAAGGGCTGTCGGTATATCTGCAGCAGTGAAAGTTTCGAGGGGGTCCGGATCCAGATACTCTGACCCCAGACCCTTGGACAGCGATGTGGCAGAGAGGGGCAGCTGCCGCTCATTGGCTCCTTGCGCCCCAGAGTGCCGGGCACCACCGGCTCTTCGGCAGCGACGCGCAGCAATGGTCTTCAGGGGGCCGCTGCCCTCCTGGGGGGCTGGCCGCCAGCAGAGCCCACCTTCCCCAAGAAGACTCTTCCACATGGCCTCTGTCTCCTCTAGCCCCGCCGCCCGCCTTCGCTTGCAGAGGCCTCTTAAATTTACCATCGACCTCAGTAGGAATAGTACTGTTAATAAAGACAGCTAGGGGCGGCGCGGGGGGCGATGCATGGCACGGAGAGGGCCATACCCACCCCAGCCGCCTACGCACCCGAGCCCCGGCAGCCTCGGCGTGGGACACGAGCAGCCCCCGATACCCCTCTCCCTCTCTTGTCCCAGTCTCGAGTATCCCTGAGGCCCACAGGCTAAGCTCTGACTCCTCACCATGCCTGGAGAGAATTCTCAGGGAAAGCTCCCTAGAAAGACGTTTCCCCGCTGCTGATGGCTGTCTGTTTTGCGGGTGGAACGGGGGAGGTAAGTGAGTGGGAAATACCGGGGCAAAGGGGAGGAGTGAGGCACACCGCAGTCCGGTGTGGGCCAGCCTTCGTGGCCGTCCTCCTATCTCCAAAGCAGCCTGCCCCTCCTTCTCCACGTGTCTTCTTCCTTTCTTCCCGCCCATCCGAGAGGGACTGGTCTGGAGAAACCTCTCCTGACGTCCATGCGAATGATGGTGCCCGGCGGGCGGCTGCGGAACGGAGAGCGCGCGGTGAGTACCGGAATGGGGAGCCCCGGGTGAGGGATGTTGGGGGAGCTTGGAGCGGTCCGGTCGTGCCGTGTCACCACGAGGCGGGAAAAGTGTGTCCGGGGTTGAGGGCAAGGCGGGGAAACCCTCCTGTTCCCCGTCCCCTCTCGCGTCTTCATGTCTCTGCCTTACGAAATAACGCGCGGCGGGGAAAAGTTGGCGTCCCGGCCGAACGGAAAGAGAGGGGCGATCCAGGAAGGCATCCCTTTCGGACGGAAGGATTCCCGGCGCCGCAGCCCTTTTTTCCTTAACATCCTCCCGCCCCCTAATTTCTTGCCGTCAGTGACAAATCTTATTCACGTGAGGGGAAGCTATTGGATTTCAAACCTGATCAGGTGATGTGGACCCATGTGCCCATAGGCCTCGTTAGACACACGGGCGGGAGTCCGTGGCATATCTACACTCTGAGCATCGCACAGGCATGGGGAGTTAGAGAGCAGTCTAACTCATGGGAGAGACAGAGACAGTCCACCGAGTGTCCCTCGGGATTAAATCAAAATCAGTGGTGTTGGAACGAGATGGTGGGCTCATTCCAGTGATTTGTCGGGGTGTGCCGGTCTGTACCGGAAAAGGATGGGGCACAGCCTGCGCCAGGGGACAAGGTACAGGTTTGTGTACAGGTCTGTCTTCTCCCTCTCAGCGTCCTCGTGGGGGTTAAAAAGGGGATCTGATGTCCTATAAGGGTCAGAGGGAGGTGTGGTGACAGCCCTGC
>VZSU01000312.1:191924-195822 GCA_013398715.1 Nesospiza acunhae
GTGGGAAACAGAGAGATAGCAATGCATTCTAAACCTTGTCTTTTCGGTCAGTTATTTTACACCTAGATATAAACTGAATACTCAGATAAAAGAACAGGAACGACATCGAGGAAATTTGGTTCATTCCTCTTCAGCCCGTGCCGCAAGCCAAAACCATGCCTTGCACGGAGTCGTCTTCTCTGGCCGGTCATCCCGGGCTGGAGCTGAAGTTGGCATTCTGCATGCTCGCCAAAACACACCTAACAAAGAGTTTAGTATATTTCAACCTCTGAAGATCTTAACATTTAGTGACCACATGAATTCTGGATAAAAGAAACACAACTTCCATCCCCTCTTCTTCTTCTCTTGATTTCTGCCTTTGTACCTCTAATAAGGAGACATGTTCTGAACGGCAAAAAAATGGTAATTGGCTTTTTATTATTATTTCCAGAGGAGGTACACAGTGAGGGTGTATACTCACTGGAAGCTTGTGTGTAAAAAAAATATAAATTTTCGTGTTTGTGTGTGTGTGTATCCACAGATAAAACTCTAAATTCTGGGTTTTTTTCTCTTACAGGAAAAAAAAACTGTCATGCCAAACATTAATTATTTCGCCAAATATTATCTGTTTGATGTTCTACATTTTTTCATTTCAATATTTCGGTCTTGAGGGGGAAGCAAAAAAGTAAGAACAAAACGAAAAGTAAAGAGAAAATGAGAAAATACTTCTACTATTCCCACAACATTTGCACCTTCACTTTTCTAAAAATAAAGCTTATGTGAACAACAATATGCAGTTCGGATTATTTACATATAGTATAAGAAGACAGGGATGAAAAGAAGTGGGAGGAAATTTGCGTGTAAAATGCTGAATACTGGGTTTAGAGAAGGATAGGTATTAAAAGCATTGGTGGGGAGGAAAAAAAAGGATGATAGGGGGAAATGAATGAGAATGTGGAGAAAAGGATTTATTTTAGGCATTTATTATTTACAACCCATCAATCTGTCTCATGCAGCGGCCACCTCAAATCAGAGCATTAGCGCTGTTATATATTCATTTGTTTATCTATCCTTGGACGGGAATCCAAGAAATCTTTAACTTCGGTGGCGTTTTAGTCACCTTGGATGATCCGTGCAGATGCGCAGCAGAGCATAGGCACCACTGGTTTTAGCGGTAAATCCGATATTCGGCCGATATTGGGCAATGTATAATGCGGGGCGGCTGAGGAGGGGCGGGGGCTATAATTATTGTTCCTGCTCCACCCGCCGTGTTCAAGTGTCAAGTGTCTGGAATCTGAGGGGACACGTAGCTCTCCCCACTCTGCCCGTGGCCCCGGCAGAGGCGTAGGCAGGGCGAGAAAGGGGCGCGCTGCCGCCCCTCCAGCCCCAGGGCTGATACAAAGGAGACCGCTGTGATTCGCAGGGCCGCCGTGCAGTAAAGCGGGGCAAGGAGGCGAAAGGAGCGTGCGGGAAGCTGCGAGGCGGACCCCCGGCATCCTGGAGGGGGGGTTGGTCCGGCGGCGGAGGCGGGGACTGCCCCCGTCCCGTCGGGGCTGCAGCGAGGCGCGGGGTAAGCCACCGTGGGGTGCGGGGGCAATGCGGGATGCGCTGCAGGGACGGAAAGACAGACAGACGCACGCTCACTTTTGCCTGCCTCCCCGCGCACGCTAACGCGGCTCCTCAAGGGAGCGACGGCAGCACGTGCGCTCACGTGTGCTCATTAAGAGAAGGAGATGGGCGGGGGATGGGTTGCGTCCGCGGGCCGGGAATCCCGGCACCCGCTATTGGTAAAAATGTGTAGAAATGGTGCTTTCTTAATGGATTGCTGCTATATGTGGTAAGCTACTCTGATGGATGACCGTGTCGACTTCCGTTTTGGGAGAGTATTATTTTTTCACACGTTTTACATGTAGGCACATGACTGTTTTTTACTGGGTGACATGTGAGCGTAGGGCTTGTAAAACTGGAGTGAGGAGTAGTGCTGGAAATAACTTTAGAAACGGCAAAGAATTAAAAGATACTTGTGATGGAACGGGCACAGAGTAAGAGACACTCCAATCTTTATTATAAAAAATACATGCATAACAGTCTTTGGGGAGGGATAACTTTTGTCCCATATGTCCTTTTGGGTAAGTCATTCATAATCTACGCATGCACTTGAGCTTTCGAAAAAGAAAAAGAATACTATGCATAGGCTTTTTTTTTTTTTTTTTTTTTTTTTTTTGTGGAATGACGTTGTTCGTTTAAAAACAACATTCCTGGACTATAAAAACAGAGCAATCTTCTGGTATTTAAACTAGTCTTCTTTCTTTTCATTACACATTAAGATAAACTGAAATGTGCTACCTGTGATGAAAAAGGGAGGAGCAAAGGACAAGTGGTAGGATGCAATTTTCAGTAAATTAAAAATAATTCAAATATACCTTACATACGCATCAGTGTTAAAAGTAACACACGCTGGAGCCAACAGAAGCAGGAGGAGGTGAAGAGAATGGCACAACAGTGGATTCCGGCTCACACACCGCGGCCGCCCGCGCCCATACGGGCTCTTCTACGCGCCGCCACCCGGCCCCGATCGCTCGTTTCGGGGATGTTTGTTTTGTTGATAATGATGATGGTATTTGGAAGAAAAGGGGAGGCCCCACTAATTCCCGCTAATTACGATCTTCGCAAATAGGGACGATCGCTCCCAGGATCCGCGGTCTCTTCTCCGAACAGGGGGATTTGCATATTCTTCTTCTTTTTCTTCTTCTTCTTTTTTTTTTTTTTCTTTTTTTTTTTTTTTTGCCCTACTTTGGTTAATTTTTGTAAGTGCAGACGGATGAGCAGAATGCCTTCAGCTGACGTCAGTAGACGCGACCTCTCCGCTAAGCCTTGAACGTGAAGAGGGGATGGGGGGACTCGGGGCGAGGGCGCAGCCGCGGAGATGCTCCGCGCTGTTCCGCGGGCGCGCAGGCTCCCGCCCACACTCTACCCCATGAAACAAGCTCTAGCTGCAGGAGCACTGCTGCCCAGCCCAACGCTTGGCCCCGAAAGAAAGCCGACCTCACCGCAGCACTGCAGAGTCTGTCCAGCCTTTTCTATCTTTTTCCTTTCAATTTTTTGTTTTATATAATGCCACATGTTTTATTACATTTTCATAGCAGAAGAGGGAATTTACGATGTGATACTACAAGCTCCGCCAGCCTTCTTCTGTCAGTGGGGTACCTCTCTTAACTCATATCTAAAATATTTGCTGATACTGAAACGTGACTGTGAGATACAAAAACAGTCTTTTACAATCCAGAGGACATTATATTCATCTAGCTTAGAGCAAAAAGAAGAAAAACAAATCGCTTGAGCATCAATTTCTGCAGAGAGTGGGCACTTTCTGAAGGAACAAAGAGAGGGAACCACTGCTGAGCTGAGGCTGCTTTTGTAGGTGAAGCAGTAACAGCAAGATGATATTAGTAGTAGTAGTAGTAGTAGTAGTAATAGTAGTAGTAGTAGTAGTAGTAGTGGTATTTAGACGTTATTTGATTCTTCTTTTCATCAGGAGACAAGCGGAAAATAGAAACTTCCAAGCAATTTTAAAAGATAAAAAGAAAATTCCCCCCTCCCTACCCAAAGGGTTGCATGACAGAGGAGCGTTGAGCCGGTGAGGGGGCAGCATTCATCCGGGGGCTGCTCTGTAGTTCATCGCAGGTGCTGGGCTCGGAGAGAGGAAGTGGAGGAAGGTAGGCTGGCGGCCGGAGGGGTGGGGTAGCCCTCATCTCGGGTGGCAACCGCTGCCGTCTGATCTGCAAGTCCAAAGCGCTCTCACGGCTTTGCAGTGATGCTTTCTCACTCTCTCGGGAGGAGACGCCGTGTAAGCGGGGATTCGGTGAACTACAGATACCGTCCTGGCGGGGCGTAGATTAGAGCATTCTGTCCTCCTCTT
>VZSU01000312.1:195877-265367 GCA_013398715.1 Nesospiza acunhae
GAACTTCCCGGGGAACTTCAGACGGCGAGGCGGCAGGGTGAGATGTAGCCGGTGGCTTAGAAACGAGTCATGTTCTCTGTTAGGACCAAAGTTTCTCTCCTTTATTGCTGACGTTATTTACACTTTTTCAGCCTTCTATGAGCTGTTCTAGAGCATGTCTGTGGACCTCGACACAGCCATTCCTAGGGCTGCACACCGCATACTCAAGCACTGCCTCTCCCTTCAAAGTATCTCCACTAAACTTAAATGCCCTTTCCAAGAAGCGGAGATGTGAATGTGTTTCTGACCGGGGAACCGCTGCTGTCGACTCTTCCTTTTTTTTTTTTTTTTTTTTTTTTTTTTTTATCGTGCAGCCGGGCACTCGTGCTGAATTCTCTAGGTTCGCTCGGGGCTGGCATTTGGATCTTCACAGAGTTCTCTTGGTCCGCCGGGGTTCCGAAGGCTGTGCCAGCAGGGAATGCTCGCCTGCCCAGGGCTGCTGCGGGGCTCCCCCCGTGGAAACATTCCGTAGAAGTCTGCAGCTGAGAACGACAGAGCGCCTTCCCTCTCCCTGGAGCCAAGCGCCGGAGGGGACATAGGCTTGTTGTCATATCTATAAATATTTATATGGATGGATGCATACATATGCATACACATGCATACACACACATGTGTCTGTGTAAGGGCATCTGTAGGCTGTTTATACGTGTATGTATGTATTTAGTAATTTTTTAGCGTCACTCCTCCCACCGCCAACCCCCACCCCTCGCAGCCCCTCCCCTCCGAGGGGCGCCGTGTATATCCGACCCAGAGTGAGGGGCCAGCATGACATCGGCCCCCCTCAGTCACACCCCACACGCCCCCAGACAGGGGTTAGAGCAGGGATGAGCCGTCCTGCCATCCCCTCACCCAGCATACCTCTCTCTATCCCTCTATTCCTCCTCCATCTCTCTTTCCACCCCTCCCTCACTGCACACCTCCCGTTCCGGCGCTAACCCAAACTTCTTCCCGTCGGCCCCCTCACCCTAAAAGCTAGGAGGGGCTTTTACTGGTGTTTTCATGCTGTTTTCAAACCCGGAGAGATGGATGAGAGGGGGCAGAAGGAAACGGCAGTGCTTTAGGACATCCTCCTCCCAGTTACGAGAGGTCACGCTACAAGTTCGCCTGACAACAGGAATGGGAAGAGTATTTTTTTGTTAACACCATGATTTTTCCTGTTTGTTTTTGGGGGCTTTTTTTTTTTTTTTTGGTGTTTTTGTTTGTTTGTTTGTTTGTATTTGTTGTTGTTGTTGTTGTTTTGCCTGCTGTTGACTGGCTGCTTGGTTTTGACAAAAGTTGCACGAAATATCAGTGCCTCCCAGAAACAAGACTCAGATGAAACTGTTCTTCAGAAGTTAACTGGAGGAAAACACCTTAGGAAGCTCGACCATTTGCTTCTTCTTTTTTTTTTTTTTTTTTTTTTTTTTAATGTTTCCAAAGAAATGCAAGCTTCAAGCTTCCCTTCTTCTCTAGGAAAAAAGTACTCATTGCTCTTCTCTGCACTAGATATTTCTAATTTGTTCTGTCTGTCAGAACGGGACTATGAGAGGTTTTGGTGCAAATTCATTATCTCTGGCAATGCATAACATATAGTAGGAACTGAAAAAGACCGTGGCAATGGATGAAGAACAATAGAGCTTCAGTTCATCAGCAACAAAGGCGTTGGGGAAATTGGTTGAATTTCGGAGCACGTCCTCCTCAGCAGAGAGGCTGGACTAGACCTTGGCCAAACCCCCAAAATCATGCAGAACCTCACATACAACAGTTCACTTTCTACTCCGGGGCATGGGAAAAAAGTGTGGAAAAAGAAAAAAAAATAATGGCAAACCCAAGCCAACTTTCTCAATTTCTCCCCCGTTTTCATGGATGGAAGATTTTAAACTATTTTAGAGTTGTTGGAGCAAGAACACCATGGATCTAAGGGACACTTTTAAATAGGGATGGAGAGGGGAAACACTTGAATTTCTGGAGACCTGAAAAAGCTTTTTCTGCTCCTAGGGGCCTTGGCTGTGGGAATCTTTGTTTGCCATCAGAGGTTCAACTCAACCCCCTACATGTGGGGTAAAATCACTCCCTGATAAAGGCGAAGATATGTAAGTAGTGCAGTGTTTGTGTATGTGTGTGTGTCCTGAATTCCCTGCAAAATTCGGATGCTGAACCCCTGACAGATGCAGATTTCCCGGGTAGCTCCCTGGGTAGCCGGAGCGGGTCGCTCGGCTGCCTTCTCTGACTCTCGGCGAGGGACTTTTGATTAACAAGGCAGGGTTTATGACTAGACACAGCGGCTTACGCCGGTGAGCCGATTTTGTGTCTGTTGCTAAACCTGTTGGTCGTCAGGCTGTATTTAATTGCGGGAAATGTTAATTATCTAGCAGACTGCCAGCGGATGCTGAGCAGCTGTGGCTTCTCAGGGAGCTTTTTGCAGTGCCTGGTTGCCCTCGGAAGATGTGCAGGCACAAGAGCAAACACAGACTTGAAGAATAGCAGTTAACAAACCACATGAACAAACAAACAAAAACCCCACAAAGTGGCGGGGGGGATAATAATTTTTTAGTTGAGGCTGTTGTGATCGATGTAATGCGATGAAATCCAGCAACTTACATTGTATTTATTTACCCCCGCGGCCCTTGATAAGCTTGCAGAGCTGTAAATAGAGACTATGCCTACCTAGTAATTCTGGTTTCAGGACACCATCAGTCAGGAAATGTGGGAAATCTGGCAGGAAAATGCTGGTATAATATATTTTGCGTGTTTTGAGCTGAAGGCTAGGTGGAGCCTCAAACATTTATTAAGTAACTGGCAGCTTATAGTACAAAAATTCCAGATCTGCCTCTACAGTTTCCATCCCAGATCGGCCTCTATAGTTTTCACCCCTTCTGTTCAGCAGCCCCAAATAATATTTTTAGCCTTTTATTCTTAAGTGTAATTCTCCAGAAATAACAACGCAGTTTAAAATATTATATTATATTATATTATATTATATTATATTATATTATATTATATTATATTATATTATATTATATTATATTATATTATATTATATTATATTATATTATATTATATTATATTATATTATATTATATTATATTATATTATATTATATTATATTATATTATATTATATTATATTATATTATATTATATTATATTATATTATATTTTTCTGGTAAAAATTGATTACAGTCTTTAACCCTGCAGATACAGGAGTATATCACTCATATCTGTTTTGTGTCATCTTAAATCATCTGCAGCTAATGTAACTAGTTTTTTCCACCTTTAATCTAGGGTCAAGTGTTTTAGTGATTTATCTAATAATCCCAAAAGTTAATATACTCAATGCCTTCTAATCACATAGATTTATCCCTTTGTATATATTTCTGGAACAAGATGTTTAAATTATGATCCTTTGCTTTTTAGGGGGTTATTTTTCAGGTTTAAACAACTCAGACCACAGGTAGTTACAGTTCCAACAAGAAATGGTAATCTTTGTTTGGTTTTTTTTTAGTAAAAGTCAGATGATATTGTATACATTACAGACAGAAAACATATCCTTTAACAGCACATGGTTTCCACGTGTAAACTGACTGTTTGGGGGTTTGATTTTTTTTTTTCCTGTAACTTAGAATTCTTGATACTCTGTCTTTTCTTATATCTGAATTTGGATTTGTACCTTTTTTGCATACTCTATGTTTAATGTAAGAGATGTATAATCTTCAGTTACTTGTAAAATGAAATTCGCAAAAGAAATTATAAGCCACCTTCATTTGAGGGTGAAGCAGTTGAATGACTTACCTGAATGGGAGAAAAGGGATGCTGTTCTGCAGAGGAAAATGGCTTGGACTGTACTGGCATGCCACAATGTTTACATGAATATTGTCATAATTTAGTGCAAAAAGGGAATTTACGCAACACTACACACTTCTTACGTATTTCACAGCAGCTTAAGTGGGGGTCCTATGTGTCCTCCCAAAGAAGGTGGTGTTGCTGGAGATAGGATGGGGGTGTGATTGCAATAATTAGAGAATCATAAGCACTCCTCTTTGAAGACAATAGAAATGGTTTGCTCTTAAGAAATCCATACAGGATGTTTCTTCTTTACATCACAACCATCTGGAGACTTATAAAAAGATTAGAAAACAAGTATGGCAATCTACAAGCCATTAGCATGAATTTGCTAGGGAGATAGAAGGAAAAAGTCAGTGTCTTGTATCCCACAACTTCCAATAAGTAGGTATTTCTACAGTGACTTTGGAATAAGTAAGTTTTATACAATTATGTAAACTGGAAGAGAGTGGGCAGCGTTAACAGCTGCTTTTTACAATCCAGGTGATGTTTTAGGCAGAATTTTCACAACTGTGCTTTTCTTAAACTTTTGACATGCTAGGCAACAGTCCAGTTTTAGAAAAGTGCTTTACAACTGCTGAATATATTTTCGTATTCAGAATAAGCAAAAAGTTAAACTCAGTATGATGTTGAGGCTCTTGATGTCTCAGAGCTCGAAAATATAATTGGTAATAAGACTAATGAACAGCTGGGTCATAACCACCACATTGCCTCTTTTGATGAGCTTAGGCTACAATGATTAATCAACAAAATATGTCACGTGTATTGCAGTTACTTCCCAAGTTAGTGTGTAAGTGAGGCTGTGAAAAGAAAGCTTGGTGTTTTAGAGATATGCTTTGTCTCTTTGAAAAAACACCAATTTACATTAACGTATCTTGCATTTAAATCTGGTGGTGTGACAGCTGGTGACATGCATGCATTTAACATGTACATATGCACCTGTGTTAATATACACATATGTACATATGCACTTGTATGTAAGCATAGATGCACAAACACCCACACATACACAAGGATCACTTGTAATTTCATGCCTCTGACTGAAAGAATTTAATGCATAAGCTCACAAACCTGCCCTGTGCAACACGTGTTGATCACCAACAAAAGTGCCCCTACTTATTGCCACAAAAAATATCTTTTGCCTATCTGCCAACTCAGAAAAACTCATATAAAGTCATTAGAACTTTGTATAATAATCAAGACGATCATGTGCCTCTGGTTGCTTCAGATATCTGATTCAGTTGTCCCTGTTATGCCTGAAAAATCCAAGAGATAGTGAAGCAGCTCAGTAAGACATAACTCAGCATCATAAAAATTCTAACCATTTTTGTGCCAGGTTCTGAATTTTCATCAAAGAACACTGCCACAAGTAGGTCTTATGTAACCCAGGTAAAAAAACACTGTTCTTTTTCCTGGTGGCAAAAAACCAGTCTATACCAGGATGTATTATACCTGTTTAAAACAGTAGTGCTTAGCTTCAAAGTCTTAGAATATGAAAACACAAGTAAATTGGTAATGTCCCCGCAGAATTCAGATTTAGCAGTTAGTAGATTAGCAATGTCTGTGTGCTACTTGGTGACAGTATTAATTTTGGGCCATGTCTTACAAATAGGATTTTTTCCCCCCATTTTCATGTTTCTGTAATTGCAATAAAAATGGGCTTGTTGATACAGTTGTTGTTTTACAGTGTAACCACATACACCTGCATATATATTTTAACACAAACACAGACACATTCACCTAGACTGACACATGTACATGTGGCTCCCCTGTGCACACACAAGGGAACATAAGCTTTATCATACAAGCAAGCTCTGTAGCTGACATAGAGCATTAACAACTTCAGTTTAACCCCGTGAATTTTAAAAAATCCACCTAAAAATAGCAATGTATGTAAGTGCAGGTTAATTTACAAACTGTGATTGTACTTGGACACATGTTTTATTTTGCAGCTTAGAAAAGTAGCAGCATGAATTTTAACGTCGTATTCCTTTAAGAGTTCTGAGCAGTCTATAGTTCATCTGTGATGCATTTTTTATATGTATCTTACACTGAACATAGCACACGAGCTGTTGAAGTGCATTTATTAATTTCAATAATAAACATGGTAGATCACAGTGAGAAGGTTCATTTTATCACATATACTCGAGAGACCTTTAATGTTTGCACTTGAAAAAATTATATACAAATTATATTGTTAAATAATTCAAAGTACAATGTTCTTTTAGTGGGGGGCTGGGAGGGGAGGAGGAGGAGGAGCTGACAGACTTAAATCCTAAAACTCTACATTACTCATCAAGACTTTTCTCTGTCGATTCCATGAGTAACACCAGCATGCAGTTCTTTTCTCTTAGTACGAGGTCAATAAAAAGAAACTATAAATCAGCTTTTTTTATTAAGGCATTTTGTTAGATGATGTATGGTCTTCATAAATATTGCTGCAATGTTCACCTGTGTTGCATTCTAACACAGACACAGAAACACACACAGGCTGGGAGGGAGTAAGGGGTGGGAAGAAGGGCGGAGAGAGGTTATAGAAGTTACAGAAAACGCTGAGCCTGCTGCTTGCAGCTTCCTGTACAGACAGGCAGAGGAGAACGCCTCGCACAACCGTCCCACTGTAAATACCTGAACCACGATGGACGCCAAGCACGACAGAGATGCCGAGTAAAAACAAATGCACACCCCTTCTCCCCCCTTCTCCCCTCGAAGAAACTAACCAACCAAAAAAACAATAAATCCCTCATAGACACACAAGCACAGGGCAAATTGTCAATGTAATTACACATCGACTCATTGCGTAGCACAGCCCCCCTCCCGGCTTCCAAGCGCAAGGCCCCGCTCCCCGCGCGGCATCCCTCCTCACCGGCGGGGACTGCCCTAAGAGAAGCGCAGCAGCGCTCCCTGGGGTCGGACAGGCTGCTTACCGTCGCCGGGAAGAGTCCTCTCTCCCGGCCTCCGGATGTTAGAGCGGTCTGCGCTGCAGAGGAGGAGAAAGGTAACGGCGGCGGGCGGATCCCCCGCACCAGGGCGGCGGAGGCGGCGATGCTGGAGGCCAGACCAGACTCGGTCCCGGCGCCGGCCGCTGGTGGCTCATGAATATCAATAGCCGTGTGTACTTGAAGTTTCTCATGACATCATCATTATCTTGATCTCCCGCGGTCCAGGACCTCTGACCTTGCCGGGCTGGCCCGCATTTTGGCACTGAAAGCCCTCCAATGATGGCCCTTTTCTCCTTCTTTGAGACCGGGAGCAGCAGCAGCCGGCAAGACCGCCGTCTTCTTCTCCCCAGCTTTAGGAGCTCCGAGAAAGGGCGAATCTCCCCATTCTAAAATACACACGCAGGCAAGATATTTGCAATCAAGCTGCCACCATTTGGCAAAGAGCTCTATGCCGTGTACAATGTAAGGGGATCAGGAGCCGCATCCTCGAATCATCTTGTTACTTCCTACTGAAATGGATTTTCCCCACCTTCTTGTTCCTCCTTACACTGCGCTGGAAATTGCCGAAGGCTTTTCATCTTTATAGAGGCTAAGATGCCTTTCGTGGAAACGAAGCGATTCACAATGCAAATAGGGGCCTGCAAAGGAATGGATGCTCCTCTCTTTTAACTCAGCCTGACGCAACTTAATAGCTGGTTTTATTTTCTGGTATTAAGAGACGAATTGATGGCTACCCTTGCCGGAAATTACTAGCTGAAACAAAAAGTTCGGAATAAACTTTGAAGGCAAGGGGTCGTTCTGTAGCTGCACATACATACAGAAATACTTACGTAAAAGGATGACATTTTAAGGCAGCGCTAGTGCTCATGGAGGAAACAATAGTTTTGCCGGAAAGAATCTGGGCTGTAGCAAGGACAAAAAAAACCCCAAATATTCTGAGGGAAGTGAGTTGTTATCTTTGGTTATCTAGCTGTATGAGTGTTTTGGTCTTCATAAAGCTAGATAACCGAAAGTGAAAACTCCTTCAAGATCATCGTACAGCGTGTGAAAATGAAAGACTGCTGCGAGAGAGCAAAAATCGAAAAGGGTCAGAAATACTGATTGAATCTAACATTTTTACAGCTAAAGGTGAGACTGGACAAAGTTAAATGGCATACGTATTCCAAAATACGAAGTTGATGGCGCACTTATTCCAAAATATGAAATTGTTGCATGGCACAGAATGGATATTCATTCACCCGCTGCAGAGGGAACATGGTACTGATGGTAAACAATGTATGTGCAACTATTGCTGTTGAATTAATAAATAAAGAGAAACCAAGAACAGTCTGCATTAAACCAGACTAAGAGGATAATTTTTTTTTTCTATTAGAAACCTAATGCTGAGTTTCATTTTGCAAAGTAATTCTTTGCAATGAAATGGCCTTAAAAATAAAGGTGGTAGCTGGTGATGCAGATGGTGGTGCTGATGATACAGAGCTGACTACCGAACTGAGGAAAAATAAAACCCAAATACAACAACAAAAAACAACAATCCAACCCAAAACCTGTCTGTGTGCATCTGAGACAAAGCATTGAGGTTAATTTCAAATCATGTGAAAGCAGGCTTTCAGAAAAAGTTTACACCGAAGTGCAGGCAAACTTAATAATTTATATCTACTTAGAACTCGGCGGAGTTGCACAAAAACGGAGAAAAAAAATAATGGCCGATTTTTATTCCTCTATTCAAAACGCGAGCATAGATGCTTCTCTGTTTAGAGAGGGTTTCCTTGAGGAAGCTACTGAAGCAGAAAGACATGATGGAGACGAGATCGCCCTCCCCCCGTCAATGTGTGGAAAAATGTTCTGTGCCTTGCTCTGCACCTAGCATTGGAAATGAAAGTGACATTTACTCCAAAACCCACGTGTGCGCCTCCTGTCTTTTTGTTTAAGGATGATCAGGTCTATCCTGGAAACAGCTCTGGCATCCTATACCAAAATAATTAGGACGTATACAGACCTGACAAAAACAGGGAGAGGAGGGGAGGGGAGGAGGTGGAGAGCGGAGGGTCTGTCTTGCCTAATTGATTCCGCTGAACGACGTGCAGGAGATGTGAACGGCTGGGTGCTCCCATTCCCACGCTCGGGGCAAATGGCAGCGCCGTGCCCCGGCGGTCGGTGACAGACAGCCCGGCGGGGGCCGGGGCTGGGGGAGACACCGCCGCGAGAGCATTTCGCACCCACTGCCATCCCAGAAATGCTGGACGAAGGGACGAGACTGCAGAACACGCCCGCTTCCCCTGCGCCGCACCCCGCCGTGCCCTCCGAGGGAGAAGGGTGGAACTTGCGCCCGGGCAGAACTTGCACCCTTCTCCAGCGGAGGTCCCGAGGGGACACGGGTTTTGGTCCCGATGGAGGAAGGGAAGGTCAGGGCAGATGTGTCGGGATGAAAACAGTCCTGTGTTTTTAACAAATATTATCTTTATAATTACGGCTGTTTAGGCACCTCTTGCAGTGAAACTGAGGGGGATTCATTGCTCAGGGTAACATATTTTCTTTGGACTTGACCTAAAAGTTTGTCCGGAGGCACGCTCGAATGTGATACTGAGTTAGTAACCGAACGTTCTCCACAGTAGATTAAAATAAGATCAGCGGTAAGGGAATGTGGGTCAGCAGTCTCCATCCGTCTGGGGCAAAACCTTTGCTCGCCGCTCTTTATAATTGTTTAATTTTATTTTGGTTTTTTCGCTTCGTTGTTGAACTGCTTATAGAAAACATTGGTTTGGGGCTTATACTGGGAATATTCACGCCACACATTGCACTGTGAGAAGGATGGAACAAGGATCCAGCTAGCGTGTTCTGGAAGCAGCAGGAGCACTGTGTAGCTAAACCAAAGAATTTTGCCTCAAAAGTTAGACCATCCTCTCTGTAGCTGTTAAAATAACCTTAGTTTCGGCCGGAGGGTCCTCCCCGTGGCTGTCGGCAGTGCCGGCCGGGACCCCGGCTGGACTCTTTTGAGGTTAAACCTTTGTTGTGTCTGCGCTCCATATGCTCAAAGTTTTTCTGCTGCAGCGCCCGGTGAGGGAAGCTGTGTTTATTTACATCAGAACTGTGTTTGAGCCGCCGGGCTTTCACCGCAGAGTGCCCGCCTCTCATTTAACTGCTTGTCTAAGGGTGCTATTTACCTAGAGACATTGTCTACTACAATTAACATTTACATGACAAAGTCCGCGATCTTGTCGCTTACCGAGCTTCAATTAAGGCGATAAGCTGTTTTCTGGGGAAACCCCTTGTTTACTTAGGCATGAATGGGGTTAATTTACTTAATTTACTTAAGATGTTGCTTGCGTCTTGGTCTTCGTTGTAAATTTGTGAAAGAAAACATCAGAGGAAAACAGCAGCATTATAATCGCGTGTTTGCCATTGTCATCTTAAATTGTTTTGTATCTTAATAATGTCACGTGATTATTAATCGATAAAATATTATTGGCTATTATTACTATTACTGCTCTTACTCCTCTTCTTCAGGAGCGGAGACCCATTTCTCTGCACCTTTTTTTCTACACAGTAAACTTCTGACTTGGGGAAAGAGAGCATGTGGAAATATGGTAGCAGGCCCTCAATTTTATGCTTTAACAGGCTCACGCAGCAAGTAACTAGGAAAGGTAATCCTTCCCTGGAATTATCGACCTGTTACGTGTCGTTCTCTCAAAGCTTGTGTGGAATAAAAAAGTCACTCTATCAACCAAAGAAAAAGTTTTATGTTACGGGAAATGAAACCAAACCCAAACCCAAAAAGCTGAACTGTAAGTGGGCATTTCTCTCCAAGCCAGTTCTAGCACTGGAGGAGACCGGATCAAGTTTATTTAGCATACCAGTGCATTGTAAAACAGTTGGAAGGTAGTTGCAGGTTGTGTGAGTATGCATGTTAACTTGCAGGGATTGGGGTTTATGCTTTATGAAAAGAGAACAGCAGATTGCTGTGCAGGGCCAATGTTAAAAAGGCAGCTGAATTTAACACCATCTGGAAGAAAAGATCCCTTGACGACTTTCTCACACCGTCAGACAAAACTGGTGTCTCTTGTTCTGTGTCCTTGTCTACGCAACCACACAATACTGAGTCATTATACTTTTGCTGAGAGAAAATTTGAGAACACATTATGGGTAACTGGTGAATGACCAAGTTTCATTATACCCGCTTAAGTCGATTGAAATCTACGTCTAGAGCTATGAATGGCAGCATTGTTTTCCTCAACGGGGCTGTACTAAATGTCAGCACGGTGTAAAGAAAAACTTGAAGCCTGCAAATAACTTACCAGATCTCAATTATAATATTTTCCCACACTAGAACTAATATCATTCGTAGTGCCTACAATGCATGAAATACAACAAAAGAAGGCAGAGGAAAAAAATGAGTTCATTTACAAGTTATTTCAGCCAGACAAACATTTTAATTTTCTTAAAATGACTTCAGCACATAAAGCTGGATAATAATTTCCTGAAAATTTCAAGCAACCAAACTGCTTCTTATGAAATGTAAAAAAAAATAAATTGTGCAAACTAACATATTTATTTTAACCCTCCAGTTTAGGACTGATAAAATATTAGCAGATGTACTTCACAGTACACAGATCACTTTGTATGAGTCTAGCAGATGATTTCTTCTTTAACGTTAAGCAGAAATGGCACAAGCAAAACAATGAGAAATGTATTTCTTCAGGTGCTGGAGGAAATCCACCAGGGCATCTCAGTGTTTACACAGGTATCAGAAGGACAGTTTTCAGTTCTCTCAATTTTTAACTACTACTTTTTTACCCTCACTTTATAATGGTTTCTGTTATAAATGTTGTTCAAGTCAGTCCTCTGCTTATGATTCATGCGCAGAGAAGACTATGAAACGTCTCAAAGCCATGGTGAAGAGTTAGTTATGTGTGCCTTGTTAGAATGTGTTTTAAACCTAGGTGACCATGATCCTGTCTGCATTTCATAAAGCACAGTACAGTTCCTGGCATAAAAACTTGAAATTATGAACAACTACCCTCGTGCTGAGTAACACATCTCTTCAGCACTCCACTTGCTGCATTTCTCAGCAGTTCCATCGCTGCAGCCCTGGACACAGGGAATGCTGGTGCATGGGGCAGGCAGAGGACTGGTGGGGTAACTGGGCAGGTGTTGGTGCTAGATAAATTATTTTTTGACTTGCTCATGCAACCACTCATGAATGAGGAGCAGCTGGGGCCATCTGGATTGGGAGCAGAAGCAGGGCAATGCAGGCAGGTGATGGGGAGGTTTAAAGAGAAGCCAGTCCTTCACTAGTGCCCTGCCTGCTTGGAGGAGGGAGTTCCTTTCACCACCCAAAGAAGTGTTGTTTGTATGCATGGATATATTCATGACCACACCTCTACTTTCCTGAACTTTCCACTAACATACAATAGCATAGGGCAGATTCATTATTTTCGCTTCAAATAAAATTGTTGTTGTGAAATATTTTGTTTTGTAGAGAAGCCAAGGACACACTACCTGTTAGCCAGATCCCTCCCTTCCCATCTGAAATAAAAAAGGTTTTCTGACTTCTTTTGGCTAGAAGGAGAGGTACATGTGCATAGCTGTCCCACAGGGACACTATTTAAAAAGGTCACTAAAATTTTTAAATCATACCCCATTTCCAGAGATAGCTCACCTTGGAGTAAGCATATTTATTACCCCTTACATCCTCCATTATTTTAATTTAGAAGAAAGAAAATGTCAGACTTTGACAATTAGATTTTCTATTAAAGAGCAAGTGCATGAGGTAAATATTAAGGCATTTCTTATCGCCTTTTCTGGGAGTGGGAAAGGAGGAAAAAGGAGCCCTTTGACTGTGCTGTTGCTTGTCAATAGTGCCTGTTTTGTTCTTCCTAAGCTTTCATTGGTATATAAACATATAACCATAGACATACATTTGTGTATGTATACATATACATCCATAGTTTATGATGTAAAGCTGGTGTGACCCTGTCAGGGTCAGAGTCTGACATGCATGAACTTGTGTCGTCCACTTTGTGGAGATCAGAATTGAGTCTGACACCAAGCTGTGCAGACTTATTTTAGGTATGAATGCAGTAATGCAATGGAAAGGGAATGTTCAGTCTGTGTCTTTAAATCTAATGCTCAAAAAAACTATTTTCCCCATAATTCCGTGCAACTAGTGCTAATCCATGCTCGCGGAGGTGGGGAAGGGACAGGAGGGGAGGGAAATTCCCCTCGCAAACGAAGAGGTTGCGCTCGGTCCGCGGATTCCCTGCCAGGCCTCATGTCCCTCCACGGCTCCCGAAGCTGATCCTGCTGGTTCGAAGCCCAAGCCACCGACTCAGATCCGCGGCGGCGTCGCTGAAGAGCATCCCCAGCGTCCGCAGTCTCAGTGCAGCCGAGGGGATGCCGCGGTCCAGTCGCCGGGCTCCGTTCCCGCTCGACGACCGCTCTGATTGGAGTTTTCCGGGAGACCGGCGGCGGCGCGCATGGGATGGGGCGGGAAGCGGCGGATTGCTCCGTGACTCCCCTCTTCCCGCTCGTACCGAACCGGTATCCCCTCGCCCGGCCTCATTGCTCCCGCCCTCTCTCCGACCGCAGGGCTGCATTACCGCCATTAATTGCTGTTAGTGACCACCTCTAATTAGCACTGCCCGCCGAGGAGCCACCGCTGGAGGCAGCCAGAGCTCTCTTCCCCCGCGTTGCCGAGTAACTGAGGTATTATCGCGACTGACCCGCCGCGCCGGTGTGCTCCTCCGACAAGGGAGATTCGGAAAAAAAAAAACAAAAACAAAACCAAGTCCAGGTCTTAAGTAGTTACTAAAACCAGTTAAAGACATCGTGCATGGATATTTTAACTTGTTGTAAGTCACAGAAAAGATTAAGGAGAAATCATGCTACGCAGGTCTAATGATATCATCTTGGCTCCGCAGCACTGTCAGGTGCGGCTCCACTCACCTGCTCGGCGTACGCCACTAAAAGGCTCCTTGGAGGCCCCTGCTGTCACCTCATACCCAAGGTGCTTTGCTGTTCATTCATAAAAATCCATAACTGCCTCTGAAATTTCTGTGCCGGGCCTACACCATAAAAACACATTTTAAAGGTGGTTTGTGCTAGAATGGTAAACACTTATATTTAATGTATGGGATGCACTGAGTTAAGGGCGAAACTGATCTTTGTCTTTCAGGTGTAGATGCTTGGTTGCCGTATTTCTCAGTTCCTTGAGCTCTTACTAAAATCTGAAGCACAGAATCATAGAATGTCCTAAGTTGGAAGGGACCCACAAGGATCATTTAAATCCAGCTTTTGGAACTGGCCAGGACAGGCCCAAGATTAATAGTGATTGGGTATTCACTCCTCCTCAACGCAGATTATTCAAATATCTGTGTCAAAGTGTAGTGTGTGATAAGAACCCAGATATTTTTGCTTAATTACTATTATGGTTTTGATGGTACTGTGAAGTTGGTGAGCAGGGTTGCAGAAGGGAGCAAAATCAGCACACCAACATAATAAATAAAGTAAGGAAACTGCCAGTGCACAGGGAATTGTGATAAGGAATTGCCTTCTGCTTAGCCTTTTGATTTCTAGTTTGTACCTCAGCATGGGGAAAGTAGTAGCCAGGTCAAAATGGACTTTTTAAGTAAATGAGTATGTGAGACAGTCAGCAGTTTGTCTTCTTTGGAGTCTTAGAATAGTTTGTTGGGAAAAATTAATATTTTGTGCTTTGGGTCAAAACTTGGTAAATCTATCTGTGATTCAAATAGGAGCAGCATTTCACCTTTTGAAAAAGAACCTGTATAGTCTGAATGGGATCATTTTTCCTTCAGAATAAACTCTGTGTTAATTAAAAGGGGCATATAATAGTTATTTAAAAATTATTTTTTAAAAAATATGTCTCTGTTAATAATATCAGTTGACTGAAAGGGACATTACCATAAAAAAAACTCCAGTATCATTGTCATGTAGAATACTATCTTTAAGAAACAAGATTTTAGGGTGTAATAAAATAATATAATTATAATCAGAATAACAGTACTCGTTTAACGTAATTGGAATCTAACCTACAATAACCTTGTATGAGAGAGCTGGAGTCAGTAACAGAAAACCTGCACAGAAAGGATGGTATCATACATATGCAGTTTCCTGTCATCTAATTCAGCAGCAGTTGTGGTAGAGCAGAAAATGTAAAACTAGCTTTCTTTTTTAAATGAGCTCTCTCTCTCTCTCTCTCTCTCTCTCTATATATATATATATGAATTACTCTCCTTTGCTATTTTCTGTCACAGAAAGCAATTGCTGCTGTGTCATGTTAGAATTCACTCTAGGTGTGTCAGAAGGTACAGGACTTTGGAAAATTGTTTCAAAATAGACCACTTCTCTATGGCTGTAATTAGTGTAAGCATACATTGTAGAAATTCCTCTTCTGCTGAGTACTTGGGATTTTATGTGTTACCAATATCTTACCAGTGGACATAAATATATTGCAGGAAACTTATGATTATTAAATTTGTCTTCCTCTAAATTCCCATAATTCTCATATGGCTCTGCTCATATAACAGCTAAGCAGATCCTTTTTTATATACACGGACATTTGGCATTTTCAAACTCATAACTTTGAATCTGGAAACCTACAATCTGTATCAGCATTTGCACCGTCATGAAGTGGGTTTACTATGTTCCATCGTATCCATATACTCTACCTCATTTGTCTCCAAAAGGTCTTTTCCAGCTTAGTTAGTTTAGTGATTCTCTGATTCTGTGACTTCATGTGCTGAGGCAATATTCATAGTAAACGCAACTCCATAACACAGATCCATAACACAGTTACCAGAAGTCACCTCTGTCCCAAGACTGTGAGTATTGACAGTATCAAAAACTTCCATTTTCCCCTTCATTGCTCTTTACTCCCGATGATTAATGAGATAGACTAAACTACAAAAAATCAAGCAACCATTTAATGATACTATCATTAAATTGACATTTCCCACAATAGTTGGATAGAGACTCTAGGATGATATTATAAATTATATTTTAGTTTAATTTCTTCCAGTTTTGTAGGAAGAATACTTTATTTCCTATAGAATAATTTCATTCCTAGTCTGTGTGCAAATATTGTCTTTTGCTTAAAATAAAACTGAGAAGAGAAAATTATTATTTGCTTTCATATTTTAAAAATTATTCATCATATACAGCTATGTAATACAACATTTTGCACAGCACTATATTATTAAGTTAATCTAATGCTCAGAGTCATTATGCACATTCCTGGATGTCCTTCTGATGTCTCTCCAGTCTGCTGGATTTGGAAGTGTGATTATGTAAATTTTTTACTGATTAATAAATTATTATAATTGTAGTTGAAATACCTCTGGAATTCATAAAACCATTGCATCTAAATAATATATTATGAATTACTTAATTATTTATCAAGACTAATTAAAAATAAGTGTAGGATTTATTTTTAAATAGCACCTTTTTTGCACCAAGTCAAAAAATATTCCAGATAGCAAAAATAAAAAAAAGCAAGAGAACCATGTTTCCTTCATTAGCTGTAAGGAGTTTGTTTTGGGTTAATAATATTACAACAATGGTGCCATTCTTACTGTAAACTTGTTATAAATTATAATATATTTTGGCTAATATATAGAATTTCTATTAGAAGGAGGACAAGAAGGGAAGAGTTAATATGGGTAAAAGGTGAGTGTATGTAACAGTAAGAGAAGAACAGCAGTTTTAAATTACACTGAGGAACAGAGAGGAGATGGCAAGATTTCAGTGACTACAGATTTAACAGGAGTGTCAGAGATACATCAGTAATTGCAAAATTAAAACAATGGGTTATATGTCTTTTCAAGTCAGTATTCAGTGCTAAATGTGGAAAGCCTCAATAGGCAGCCTGGTGGTTATTAGAAGCTCTAGGCTGTCCATTTAGCTATATCTGCAAAAGAACTTTTTTTTCAGTCTAATGCAAATTTTAATTCTAGACTGGGTTCTAATCACCCTGTAGAAATCATCAGAGGCATCGTCAGATCTCAGGGTATACACAATAGCTTTTATTTTTCCTTTTCAGAAAAGACCTTTATCTGGCTGCTGATGAAATACAGGAAGTTGATTGCAGAAAACCTGCAGAGGCATACTTTCTGTACCAGATATAGTAAGCCCCACTTAGTGCATTGGCATTTAGCCATTTTATGTAAATTTAGTGAGAAAACGACTCCTGTACATGATTTAATATGCATCAGTAATAACTTATAATGTCCTCACGTGAGGAAAGAAATTAAAAATTCGTTAGAAAACTAGACTAGTGACACCACATGGTTAAAACATTACTAAAGCATATTCCAGTGTTTTGCTTACACTAGTGTTCTTATCATGGTGCCTCCATTTCATGGCAAAGAAGATAGAGGAGAAAACATTCGACTTAAAATGTCTGCTGGCACACATCACTGGATTTGTATGTCACTAAACAATGAAGGAGCATAGCCTTGAATACCAACTATTTAATTAGCACTTTTGCCAGCCATGCATAGAAAACAGCTCATTTACATGTGTCATGCTTACTGATTATTCCCATAAAAATCTACTGGTTTTTTTTAAGTGTGTGTCACATTCTAGTGTGACAACAAAAGAAAATCAAAACATCTGTTATTAGTTTAACAAACCTTGAAATTCAGAAATCTAATTAAAATTTATAAAGTCTTTCTTTCTCTTGTAGGTATAGTTTAGTTTTTAAATTTAACCTTAAGTGTGGCATAAAAAAGACTGGATACAACTAATCATTGAGAACTTCAAAGGGTAACAGAAAACCTCTAACAGTCTGGAGTTTAATTAAAGGCTATTATTACAAGCCTCTTGAACATACAGCTACATGTAATGACAAGTGGTCACTTCTAAATGCTGCATTTGAATGGTACCACTCCTGCTCTAAATGCTGCTGATAGACAATGCTGAAACATGTAAATTCTCCCAGGGAAAGACTCAATTTTGAGCATAAATGTGGTACATTTTTGAAATATTTCTTTGAAAGTATACCATTTTGAAGCATTTTGCTTAGAAATATTCACTTGTTTTGCTCTTGTCTCAACATCTGCAAAATGGATAGAGTATCATTGAAGAGATATGCTAGTTCATAGAAATGAAAGTCAGCCATTTCATCACATTTTTCCTAGAAACATATAATATACAGAAACATTCCCTGGCTATACACACAAGAAACATAAGATAATATATATAACATAAAGGTTTAATTTCTTAGTGAAATTAAAAATGTCAATCCACTTGCAATTATAAAAAAATAAGCGTGTATATATTTTTATAAGTGTTTAATGAGCAGTGTATATTCAAGTATCTGTAAGAATGTAGTCTATCAAATAAAGGCCTATCAAATAAAAAATATGCTGTACTGACTCCCAGTCATTGAGCCCAATCCTGTAAGGTCCCTGCTTTTCAGGCAGTCTTTATTATCCTATGGTGTCTTTTAAATTCAGCATCTCCTATAATTAGGAGCTGCTAAAACAGAGTCTTAGGTTCATGCTATCATACATAAAATTGGTATTTCTCATGAATGGATACAATCTTCTGTATTTTCAGTTTTAAACTGTTCAGTTTTTAATGTTTCATCCCTGTAGCTTAGCTCCCTCAGGTGAATCCCAATTCTGTGTCTAACTTGCCACCAGTTACACAGCATTAAAGACCACAGAACATTTGAATTCTCAAGTACAAAATGATGAGTTCACCCAAAAATAAACTAAAAAACATGCAATTTTAATGTTCTAATAATTAAAAAATATTAATAATATTCCCTCTCTCAAAAAAACCCTTAATTACAGACACTTTAGTAATTTTAAGAAAGTTTGTTATCTAGGTCTATGAATACTGAATTTAAATCTGAATATATTTATTAATTAACAATTTGGAGAGTGCAAAGGAAACAACTCAGGTTACTATATTTTGAGATGCTATGAAAACTTGTAGGAAAAGTAAAAGAATTATCATAATCAAGACAGGTTATCAGTATTTTCTGGAAACCTAGAAATAAGATTTAACAAGTAAAAAAAAGGCAATGAATATGTGAGTGGAAAAAAAATCTGAAACACAAATAAATATTCAATAGATACAGATACTGAGTAATTGAAAGAGACCAAAGGGTGAAAAGAACAAGTTACAACGATAAAATGTGATTTAAAAAAATACAAACACAAAAAAAGAAATAGCAGAAATCCCTCATATGCAGTGTATTTTAAAACATCCTGTTGGGACCCCATAATTTTGGCATAGGAATATTAGACTACCTAGAATACAACTTGCCATTAAAAAAGATGTATAATAAGTCAAATGGAGAAGATGCAGAGAAAAAAAAATGGAAAAAGCTATAAAAATAACACAATGGAGGCATTGCTTCTAAAGAAAAGATTATTAGAAGAGACTAAGCTAACTGATGATCAAGAGAAATATGTGTGGGTGTTCAGATAAGGAATAATTTCAGCAGCCAAAAACTTTCATTGTGTTGGTCATCTTTTGTATACACCCAGAGTTTTTTTTAAGGTTAACCAAAAGTTGGCCAATAAAACACCATGTAACATTAGGGCCATGCTGATGTGATCAACTATGTACCTAGGAAAGGTAATTAAGAATGTAAGCACAGGAGGTCGTTGCCCGAGTATCTAAAAAACTCCTAGTGAGGAGGTGGATGGTGGGTTAGACTGAAAGAAAACAGTGATGACTCCATAGACTGATCCATTTAAATCCAGAGTAAGGAATACTCCAGAGAACTTATTGCAGGTTACAGTCCTGTGTTCTTGAGAGGATTGACTAGATCAGCTCTTAGATCTTATTTTCATCTCTAAATATTTATATTAGATAGTTTTGATTTAGATTTGATTCCAGGTGATGTTTTCACCTGTGGCTAATCTTCAAATAAAATGTTTTCTAAAGATAAATGTGGATAGCTTGTCTGCATGCTCATTTTGAGAAGCGCATATAATAGAGACCTACTGTGATAGTGTTTGCTGCCCAGACACCATCACTGGAGTAACAGGAATACGAATATTATCTTGAAATATAAATTTTAAAAATCTGAAATTAAAAGGTGTTGAAGATCCCAAAGTCTAATTATGTTAGATATTGGCACATTACTCCCATTTATTTGACACTCCATAGATATCTACCTTTGTCCTTTTTTTCACAGTTTCTGGTAACACAGTGTATGAATTAGTCCTTCCTGTGAGGGCATGAAATACAAATACAGCATATTGTGTATTATTATATTGTGGTCTATAGTAACATGTTTACAAATACAATGGTCAAAAAAGGTATCTTTAAATTTTTGTGGTTTGGCAGTTTGCACTGTCTTTTAAAGATGCTTGCATCTTTCTACTGAAGTCAATGAATGATGTTAGTAGTATTGCAAAATCAAGATCTCTTTATGAATGTCTGTAGAACGTTAAAATTACTGAGTGTCAAATATTTATTGTATTTGAGTAGACATAGACAGAATACTAGGCCAGGTTACTTTCAGAGAGATCTGTTCTGGTTTCATCCTTAACTTTCAGTTTTAGCATAGCAGGAATGTTCATCTGCCTTGTTCAGTAAGAAGAATATAATCCAGCCCACCAAATTCAAGCACTTTCACAGTATGCTATGAGAGCTGATTTGGTGTCTCTGAGTTGTTCTTTCTGTCTTACTGGCACCATCACTGCTGTGCATCATTTATAGTTACACATATATACATATATCTATCGGTCTATATTTATACACACATGTACATAGACTATATGCAATATAGATTATATCCATATAGCCTATATGTACAATATAGAATGAACTACCTAGAGAGAATTTATTCCAGTGTAGAATTTTTTTGGTCATTGTTTGCCAAATTAGAGAGAAAAAAAAGACCTTTCAAAAATTGTAGCAGGCACAGGGCCTGCAAGGCCTCCCTGGCGGTCAGCACCCCTAAGATAGGAAATGCCGAGTCATGATGACTGGACCCCAGAAGCTACTTTTTCTGACTTTGGAAAGGGCTTATCTCTCCGTAAGGCTATAGGTCACTTTCCTTTTGACCCCTACTATTGGACAATCCTGTATCCTATAAAAACCCCTACTTTTGCCCAGTTGGGCAGAAGAGCTGTCCCTGCTGTCCTCTGGGCAGAAGATTCAATAAAGACACCCCTGTGGAACCTCACACAGCACTTCTCCTCTCTCTCCCTGTGTCTGCCTAAGGCACTTAGCAAGCAAAGCACTGAAATCACAAATTGAGCTGATAATCACGAAAGAGCTGATAGTACCTAAGCTTGCTAAGGTAGCCTGCACCTGGGAGCTTCTTGGGAACTCAGACGGGATATGTTGAACCGGACTGTGCTATCCAGGACCCTGTGGTAGCCCACAGGATACCCCGAAACCTGGCCGAGGCCACATTAAAAATAAGAGAAATTATATGTTTTTTAAAAAGGAAATAGAAGCGGGAAAAAAGAGCTATCAGCGCTAAATCACAGAATCACAGTATCAGAGAATATTCTGAATTGTAAGGGAATCCATTTAAACCTTTTTTTCCTTATAATTTCCAATAGTAACTAGGCATGACAAAGTCAGTGGGTTGTCTTACACGTTTTCTCATACAGTCTTTTTTGCTCAAATACTGCCTTGACATTTCATGATGGATGATTTTGCTGTCAGAATTAAACACAGAGAGCATAGCTGCTGGTCTTGGGATGAGAGCTTTGCTGTCCTTTAGGGCGACTAAGTGAGAAAATGATCTTTTTGTAGCGAGGGCATCAGTGTTAGAAATCACCCTGTAAAAACCAGGACATTGTTTGACCTATTGGCTTTAGCTGTCCCCAGTGACAAGTAATAGAATTAATTTGTATTTGCCAAGATTTAAAATGAGAAGGGAATGAAATTATTTCTTTTCTCCCCTCAGGTTTGCCAGCCTTGTTTTGCCAATCACAGTAACAATAACATAACAACAATAATAACAATAACAACAATAATAACAATAATAACAATAACAACAACAACAACAACAGCAACTTATTATTATTATTATTATTATTATTGTTATTGTTATTGTTATTGTTATTGTTATTGTTATTATTATTTCATGCTTTTTTTTCAGTATTTAAATAAGGATTAAGGTTGGAAAGTTTGTTTTCTAAGGCCAACCTAACAAATATGGTAGGGGATTGTGGAAGTAAGATTGTCAAAAAATAGCCCCACATATATTATGTACATCCAGTTTCTCTGGTTGTTTCACTCTACCAAACAGCAGGAAAGACGATAAAGGGTATGTACTTAAAGAGGAAAAAATGTACAGTGATGCATAAAATGAGAGGCTCTTCAGTAAGTCAGAATGTAAAGCATTGCAAAGCTAAGAACAAACTTTATACAGCAATTGAGTGTATCTGCACAGTAATTTACAATAAGAAGTTTTATTATAATCTTGTCATGAAGGCTCATTCTACAATGCATTTGTGAAATTTATTTTTTACAATCTAAGTTAAAGTTCCAGATATATTTTTACTTAATATATAGTGGATTTGGATAGAAATGGATTAATACAACAAAGTTTGTACAGTTTTGTAACTGCTGCTCCAAAATGCTAAGGTCTGAAACTTACTAAGTAAAGAAAAAGGTTATTTTGAGTAAATTTAACAAAATAACATGATTTGTGCTTTTGCTACATGATTTCTCTTCTAGCTAGGTATAAAATGTGTGTATAGCTCAGTCATAAGCCTTTCTGTACAGAAAATTTGGGGCAGATTATAGATGGATAAACATTTATTCATTTTAGTCAATATTTCACAAAACAAACAATTAAGTCTTACACGCAAAGGCAAAAAACCTATTGAAGGAAATAACATCAAATTTCTTTTAATCAGTTAAGAATACTGGAAGACTTCTAACATATTTTTAAACCTGTCTTTGTATGTTACTTGCCATTTAAAATATTCCATAAAATGTAAATTTCAACTAGTAATGAAATAAAATATAACATTATGGATATTCTAACATATCAAAATGTGATCTGTTGATCTTAACTTATAAATCAGGATTAAAAAAAACCCTTTTCCTATCTTTATCTGCAAAGATATTGGAAGTAATACAGCATCCTTACAAAATGCTTACCATGTATATATGTGTATGTCAGGAATTATTTGTGTAGTCTCAAATGTTTGCATTAATGTATAAAATGTATAGGTATACATAGATGGAGAGAAGGCACTTCATATTTAAATTCTTCATAAATGTTTATTAATAATAATATAAGGTACACTTCATTGTGAAGTTCACTATTTGGAGGCTTTTATTATTTTTTTAAGCAGGGTAATCTCTCAACTCTGTAACTGTCTTTCAGAAGACCTTGAGAGATAACCTTCCTCCAAAATTATATGTCTTTCATAAGTAATTTTCTATATATTAACAAAGCTTGAGGGAATTATTGTTCTTTCAAAATATTTTTTTTTAATTTGAAATTCTTCATGAAAGACCTAGATGTACATATTTTCACTGGGAAATTCATAATTTGCCATCTTCTTGAGTCAATAATGGGCACAGCTGAGTTGCTACTGCAGTTATCTAACTTGGAGTTTATTTATACATGTATAATTAAGGAATATTCAGCATTGTTTATGAATAACTGGTAAACATCTGCTATATTATTTTGCCAAAATGAGTCTTCTGTTCAGACATGGCCTCAATGAACATATATGCTCAAGAGCATATTCAGCAGTGCTTGGGAACCAGTTTGGATCTTGGTCTGATTTTATGTTTTATCATTCTGAGTACTGGTAACTGCATTTTTTTCCATGTTAGCGGCACATTTAGGTGACATCTCTCTTTTCAGTGAAGATAGGTTAGGTAGATGAACTGAAGTTCTCAAAACTTTCATGCTTTGGCCAGGTTAATTCCTGCCCTGCCTTTTCTCCTCAGGACCAAGCAAAGATACAATCCTGCAAAAAGCAAAGTTCCTTCTGTGATATGCTGATTTAAATTTTAATAGAAGCTGAGAATGTTCAGCATCTTGTAGTAGACACTCAGCAGCTGAAAGACCATAATTTCCATTCTCAAATGCAGAGGAAAGAACAATAAAATCATATCTCAAGACAGAGTCAATGTGCCCTCAAGGAAATTTCTTTTCTGACCCAAATCTAGCAATCAGTGAAATGTCATGTAGGATATCTGGAATTTCTGACAGAACAGCCCACAGATAAAACTTGACTGTTCCTTTCTGAGCTTTAATACCAGTCTCCACAAAACCAGAACAGATTGGGAAAATGGGTAAGTGAGAGCTCTTTAGCTGACTGCCATTAGTGGAGCTGGGGTATGCTTCCACTTTCCATCTGACAGTCTCAGTCTTCTGATGGAGCACCTAGAAGAAATTCATATGAGTATAATTAAATACTGAGCAATCAGTCAGCTCCGTTACTGTGTGGTCAAATCTCCCATCAGTCTGGGAGAGCTTAGATGGTGCATTTCTTATGTAGACAGAAAGTGGGGATTATTTTACAACTGAGTCAAGTTTAAAATTCCTTATCTTTTCTTGGTGCTGAAGCCTTTATCCTAAACACTGGGCAGAGATAAAAACTATTCTCATATACTGGACTATATCCTTTTCCTAGTAAGAAGGACACACTTTTAAGTTTTAGTTTACTAGATGCAATATTAAAATAACCAAAGAATTCTACTTTGCATTTGTGGTTATTATTATTATAGACAAATCCAGCATGTCAAAACAATGGTCCCGGACATATATTAAATGTCAAGGTTTGTATTGATTTGCTCTTTGTAAATATTGTTGTAGTTTACTAGTGAGCAATGAAGTGTCTTTTCTTTCTCCTAACTGTAAAATGTACTGTGTGAATATCTAAACTCTTGCAATACTGATGATAAAACAGTCAAGCGCAGAACCCAAATGTTGAGCTGCAGGATATTAGATCAGATACCCTGGATATGTGCTGTATATGGTTCTATCCTGCCTTTTACTGAAGGATTCTTCCTTTCACTGGGGACAAACATTGTGTTTTTGTTGAATGAGGTCAGAAGAGAAGAACATAAGAATGGAAGTGCTTGAGAACACATCTGTAGAGGGAAAAAAACCTAATATTAAAAATTTTCATGTTTGCTGAAGTGTTTTGATATTACTCGGGCGGAAAAAAAGGTAAGAAACGAAAATGTTTGGTCTTACTGTTATTAAAACATTTCTCTCTGCATTCTAATATTCTTTCATGGCATCAAAGGTTTAGTTCAGAGATTAGTTGTCTCCTGTCTAATCAAGTTCTAGACATGTTGTTGTAGTTGCATGGCTAAAAGTGCCTCTACACCTAACAATCTTTTATACAGAGGAAAATAACAGCACTGCAAGGCTTTTAAGGAAACATAGTGCAATATTTGCATATGGGAATACCTGATATTACAATCGATTTTAAAATGCCAAAATAAGAAATAATAGGGAAATTACTTTTATGATTAAATTCTAGAATGTAGATAATTTTACAGTTGCATTTGTGCTCTAGAAACACAAACACTTATTTCTCACTAAGAAAAGAATGAGAAATAGATTTAAATGAAAGAAAGAAATCAAAAATAATTGAAAATTACAAATCTTAAAATTATAATTGAGCATGCTAGTTAACATAACTAGTTTAAACTAGATATAATAAATACTAAATCCAAGTAAAAATATCTTTGTTGAGGTAATACATGGCATGTGACTTTAAATTTAATTTCTTTGTGTAGTTGTATTCTTGCCTAAGTTAATCAGACAGCTAAGCATCAATTTCCCTTTTTTACAGTTCCTCACTTATATTTCCACTTCAAACATTGCTTTTATTAATTTGGAAAATAGAATTAAGTCAAGACTGGTGACTCGGTGACTAGTGTAGATAAAATATAGCTGAGTAATAAAGAGCAAGATTCTATTATGACAATGAGCAATTTAAGCAAAACTATTGATTCCCCTGCTCAGAAATTTGGCAGATTCTCAGCCTATACAAATGAAGAGCTAAGAAGGATTGTGTCTTTCTTTAAAAAATGATTTTAATCATGGCAGTCACCATAAAGTTTGTCAATATTTTCTGGTAATTCATGTGAGTAAAAATTGAGCTAAAGCCAGGATTTCTAGATTCCCACCTATTATTCTATATAGATAGTAGTGCAGACACAAATTTCTGCATTAGTTTTAATGAATTTGTTTTAAAACCCTCTATTGACAACGTTTGATTCTCCCTGCACAGCACTTTGGTACAATGAGCAGAGTCCCTACATTTTTTGATTGCAAGTCTGAAATTGTTGTGGCTATTAAATGGGGCCATTTTAATTCATTAAAAAAGCTTGTTCTGAACTTGAGCCTAAATTATAAAAAATAAAACAACCATCTTTAAGAAAACAAAAACAAGCAAACTAGCAAACAAAAAAATGCCCCCTCACCAAACCCAAATACCAAACACCATGACCACAAAATAAATCCTGCTTACTTGCTTGATGCTTATTGACTTGATAAAGTGAAAAATATTGTCAGAAACATGCTCATGTAAGACTACAGTGTCTAAAATAAGGAGGGGAATTCTTTTTCCAGTTGAAGTGCAATATTTTGCAAAGTTTTTTTCCATGTTTGGCATAAAGGCAATTTAAAATTATAGATGTTCCAGTTCAGGAGTAAATAAAAGGGTTTAAAAATGTATTGCTGCTGAATGTATTTTGTGTCAAAGATTAATTTCCAAATTAATCTTTCAAACCTGTGGTTTAGGTATTCTAATATTACTTCCACACTTAATTCAATATGTGGAAAATAAAAGGTTCATTGTTTCACAACAGTTATTTTTCTAACTTTCACAAGTATCAAGAGATTTTACAATTTAAATATTAATCTCAAAAATGAAACTACAAAGTATCAAAATCAGCATATATATATATATATATATATATATATATAAAATTTACTAATTTTGATCAAAAATCAAAATAGTGTTTTAAAAAAGGTGGTATTTTTGAATAGTTAACAGAAAAGTACTGCAACATACAATATGAAAATAAATGCCAGTGAATATGATATTGTCAATATGTCAGTGGTGTAACAGTTGTTTGAAATGAAAAGTATGTAGGGACCTTTTAAGAATGTAAACTATACCTCTAAAGTAGTAACAATCGAAATGAAATACTTGATAATTCCATTTCTTTTTTTTTCACTAAGCATGAAATATGTGGAAGAGAATAGGGCAAAGATCTCCACACAGATAATTGATATGAGTTTCTTTTTTCTGCTTTTCAATCCACTTATAATTTGATTGCTCTTCCCTATGTACCTGGAAAGTAGTCAAAAGCCAAAGACAATGCATACTCTTCAGTGTACACTTCTAGGAGCTCATTCAAAGCCTCCAATTTTGAATTAAAATGTCATTTATTTTTTGACTTTCACAAAGAATTTTTCATTTATTTTGTGTCAGATTGTGACATGGATTTTTAATTAGAATTTTCCACTGACTCTAATAGTAGTTTCTGCTAAAAAATCAGTTGCCTGGTGGGCATCACTGTGAGATTCCTACAGAAGAGAGAACCTGATGTCTCATAAAAATTGGATACTGATAGAGAGGTATCTGTATGAAAGTTGGAAAATGAAAGAAGAATTGATACCAAGTAGAAGTTGATACTCAGAAATAGAAGTTAAAGGTGATATTTGGCTGTTCTTCTTTAGGCCATAAGTGAAAAACTAGTATTTTTTTAATTCTTCAGCCAGAGAAAGGCCTCAAAGACAGAACATTGACCCTAATCTCATTCTTTACTTTAGCATATGTTCTAAGTAACTTTTTCTTAAGTAAACTGACTCTGGGAATTATACACCCAGGGTTGCTCTAAATTCAGCATTCTGCCCAGGGACACTGCGGATGAATATGTAAGACTGCCACTGACTTAACTAAGCCAATTTTAGGCCTAAACATTCTAAAAATCACTGTCTAAACATTTCCCTACTAATAGTGTTTCATGCAGACAACCTGTGTCAGATATCCTGACTTTCATGGTATGATATTATCTGTGCATGGAGTTTAATTGAGGTTAAAAGGCCAAATTCTAATCTCATCTGTACAAGGGGTACATCTTGAGTAAAGTTATTAAGGTCAGAGGAGTTACTTTAGATTTACAACAGCGTAAGTAAAACATTATAGGATATATTCACGTAAGAATTTTTATGCTTGTAAAGGTTACATGCTTGAGCACCTAAGTTTTCTCTTAAAGACAAAAATTTTGCGCTTTATGTCTAATATTAGATGCCTATTTAATTTACATATTCCTGTAAGTTAGTGGTTTATAATTCATATGTAAATGAAAACACTTTAAAACAATCTGTCTTTGAATTTGAGGAGATAGTATGTGAATAGATAGAGGAATAAAAGTATTAACTTTTTTCCCCAGGTTAGGAATGGCAGTCCATTTCTTCTCATGGAGGTCTTATATTGACTCAGTCCTGTAGTATATTTGATAACATCCTTTGTTAAAAATGGTTTTGCCTTTGGCAGATGTGGCCCTAAGTGTGTAGAGGCTGTGACATTCATGGCATAATGTATGACAGCCTATAAAACAGAGGATGCATCTTTCCGATTCCCTCAAAATAAAGTGGGGGAATCACACTGACTTCCTAAGGATATGCGCCTCCTCCAGAAGAAACCAAAAGACTTTTTTTTTAGTTATAGTAATAGCCAGAAAAAAATACTTGGCACACTTACCAGGTGATCTATTAAAAATATTGAACAAACTTTAACTAATGCATCAATAAGATCAGTGTTTTGATGTTTTGACATGATTTTTTTCCACTTAGCTTAGCTATGTCTTTCAGTAAAAACAAATAATGTACACATACATTATATGCCATTGAACAAAATTGGGTTAGAGAACTAAACACAGCTATGAGTGCTTCCATGACAAAAAATATACAGTGGCTTAGGACTATTCTATTTTCTCCTAGGCCTAATTTGTTTCAGTTAGGTTGACTGGAAATAAATTTGTTGCTGTGCTAAAAGGAGACAAAATTTTTAACGGAGCATAACATTTTACAGAAAAAAAACACTTAACAAAAAACCCACCAACACTTCTGGAAAGTATAGAAGTGACAAATTTGAAAGCAGGAGGGAAAATATTTTGATAGATAAAGAAATCCAGGGAAAAATAAGAAGGAGGTTTAAAATACCGAAATATAACTGTATTATAAATTTTGAGATAACCAAAAATCTTGCACAGGGGAGAGTGTTACTGGCAGGAGCGTGAGGCTTATAGTGGGTTTACATAGCAAACATAAGGGAAGAACCCAGAAAATGATCTGGTAGGTAAAAGCGGAAACGAACTCAATTAGCAATGAACCAGGGTTACAGAATGACAATGTTAATGTAACTGAGATTCAGAGCTGTTTTTCAAGGACAGTTATTAGGATTTCAGGTTTTGGAATTAATAATCTTGAACAAAACAAAATGAGGAAAACAAAGTATTCTTATTAAATATCAATACAACAGGGACTAAAATTACTGGTGTTTGTTGAAATGCATATGGCGACCTTAAGAAATTTCTTAAACAGTAACTAAGCTAGATTTAAGTATTGTCTGCTATGAAAATACATTTTGCATTGATTTTTACTATCTACTTATGGAAAAAAACAGCAATTTTTTCAGATAATCACTCTCATTTAAAGTTTGAGATGCTTTTGTATTTTTTTTCTGACATTAAAATTTTACACATAGATAATAGTTGCTTTGGAATAAACTGTAAATCATACTTCTTATAATTCAGTATTTCAACATAGTATTTCTGGTTTCATTAGTATAGTCCCTTATATGTAAAACCTGTCAATTCTGTCTATCCATTAATGTTTTAAAGTAACCTGCTAGCACGTAAACTCTAAAGCAGTGTTATATTAAGTTCTCTAATATTCGGGCTTTAACTGCTCCTTTAAGTAATCTTGATCAAATACCTGTGAATAGTTGCAAAAGTAAAATCATGGGTGCTATACAATAACTCCTGCCATAGAAAGCAAGGCAGACTGCATTTAATAAATGGGATAATTCACAAAACCTGAAAAGAATATTTTAAACCAGATGCAAGGAAGTGGTGTTTCTTAAGGTAAGCTACATAACTGATGTGTACAAGTCACTTCCAAAAGTAATAAACAGGATGACACCCCAGCAGAGTATTAGGTATTTTATGACAACTCAATTAGCCACAGTTATGTTACATGAGAAGTAAACTGCATACAGATAAACAATCAACAAGTCAAATAACAAAACTTTTCTTCTGGACTGGTAACTTCATCATGGGCCTTTTCTATTTGTAAATTATTTTTCTTCAATTTAGATAATGCCGGCCAGCTGGAGAGTCAAGTCAATCTGATCAAGGATTTCAATTCCAATTATTTTTTCTACTAGATACCTAATTCCCACAGAATTAAGGGAAATTACATGTGGCACAACAGTGATTACAAATTCATTAGGATTGTGATTAAAGGTTTTGTATGAAAAAAAAGCCAAACAAAAAAATCCTCAGACAAATTGTATTCTTATATAGAACATAAACCAAGATGATCTTTCAGATCTAGATACTGGAGATACCTTAAATTTGATATTTTATACATCAATAATTTTATAAGATAAGTGCTATGGTTTGTTACATCTCAGAAAATATGTTTTACACAAGGTTCCTTAAGGTACTTTCAAGGTATTCTTTCTTTGATAAGGCTATTTATTAGATCAAATACTCCATTGGAATTTAAAAATTAAGCTTTCTTTTTGTCTGTAAGAGTACTGTAAAAGCATAAAGCCCCTTCTTCTGTAAAATCTGATGTAAGCTCTGCATTTGTAGCCCTTTTCTGCAAAATTTTATCAACCCTCTTGAGACAGAGGAAGACTCCTGCAAGTCTTTTGCGTGCATTTTCTTTTATTATTCTGGTTTCTTTTCTGATTTTTATATAGCTTTTTTCTTTATGGTTTCCAATATGCATTTTGTTTCCTCTTCCCAAGTCTCAGAAACCTCTTCTTCCTCTTTTTTCCTACACCCTTTGACTTTCCTACGCTTATCATTCAAGTATGATGAATGATCTTTCTCCTAAGTCAGTGAAGTAACTCTGTGCTGTGTGGTTATATGGTTATCTGTCACTCCAGCCAACTCTTCTAAATTGGTTTAGTACCTTAAAAACAAATTGGCATAAATAAGAGAAAAACCTGCTCCTTTTTTTTTTTTTTTTTGGTGTGTGGTTTTTTGGTTTTTTTTTTTTTTTTTTGTGTGAGTGGGTAATGGATATTGCTGGAATCATTATTTAAAGACTTTTATCCATTGTGACAAGAATCACAGGACCAAAATTACAGTGCGTCTTATTACTGCTTCTATGATGCTTAACCATCATAGAAGCAGTAAAAGGCAAGGTGAATTTACAATACTTCAGAGTATCAGAATCACATTAATGTGTGCATATGCATACTGAAACACAGAATAGTAGTTTTAATGGGAGATTTTAAAGATGGGTTAAATAATTTCAGCTCTACTCAGTCCAGTTTCTGCAAAAAGATATGTATACTTAAATTTCCTTAATCAAGTCTGCTTATGTACAAATATACACATAAATAAGACATTATTGTCATCTCAGGACTGTTTTTAGGATGCCATTTATTGCTCTTTCTTGATTAAATTTAAATTATGAAGTCATGTCTCAGAATAAACTGGTGTCAATTTAAGACCCAGGAAGCATTTTTCTTGTTACTATATGTTTCCAATTGATTAAGAAGTAATATTTTTTTGAAATTTGGGTTATCTGCATTATGTGCTAAATAAAAAAAAAATTAAAATTAATGAAAGTGTCTGTTGAAGATCTCAGACTACTGACACAACACACAGTCAAATACAAAGTGTCCATAAACAGAAATCACAGCCATTAAATGAACTAAATCCTTTTCTAGCAGTCCCGAGGTCCTGCTCAGGCTTGGTATCACACCAATGGTTTGCTGAGATGCTAAATATTTCATTTTCTGCCTTTTCCCTGTTTCACAGAATAGAGGGGGAAAAAAAGTGAAATTAAAAGTACTTAAAATTTAAAAGGAAAAAAAAAATCTGTTAACCATGCATTACCTACATTCATACTACCCTTTCTTGACCAAAATGCCAAATTCCATTTTGTTTAGAATGTTGAGAAACAGTGTTTGGTCAGTGTCAAAAGGCCCAGGAAGAGTTTCTGAAATGTGTTTATCCCTAAAGGCCAAGTCAGCCTCAGTATCAGTCAAAAACCTTTTAGGTTGCCGTATCATTTTTCTCTAAGGCGAGATGTTACTCTGAAGCATTACAACTCACATGGTAAGAGATGGAAGGAGACAAAAAATGTTGCTCTAGAATATATAATTTACCATCTTTCAACTGGTCTTGTTCAGGTTTTGGCCTTTATTTTCGCTATATGCATAGAGATTAGGCATTTCTTCTTAAAAAATGCATTTTATAGACTTAGTTACACATTCTGAAATAAAAATATCAGATTCTAACAATAAAGGAATGCAGAAACAGCATGTTTCTGTAATAATTTTGCAATTAATTTTGCAAACAATTTTGCAATGCAGAGGCTATTATTATAGAGATGTACTGGGATCATGAATAATACCTTCAGTGGAGATAACAGCAATAAGAAAATCACTATGTTAGAAACAAACATGTAATCTGGACCTCTGTTTTGAATGACTGTATCTCCAACTCCTATGGCACTATGAGGTACATAAACATATGATGAATGAGGGGAAAAAAATAATGCATGCAAAATCAAATATAGCAAATCAGATGTGTGTTGAAATATTATCTTCAAACATCTAATTAAGGGAAGGAGTTGAAAATGGAATGCAGTGATTACGGAAAAGACCTAAACTTGTCCCATTAAATACAGATTTTCAGATACTGTTTTCAGATACATGCAAAGAGCAGTGTTACATTGGGAAGGCAGCTGCACCCACATTCAAGGAAGACCCCTGAAAATGTCTTTGTGGTGTTTTTTGAAATAGATGTGTAAGCAACATTATGAAAGAGCAGAGCAGGATGAGTAGTACATGTGATGTGCCACTGTGAGGGTTTCTGGCCATAATTGCTATCAGGCTCTTGCACTGTTTCCAATCTTTAGCCCTCAATATTGTTAAAAACCCTTCTCTACTTGCACTCTTGTCACCTTAAGAGCACACATGGAGCCAAAAGAGCTTTACTTGACATTTCTTACAATATTCTCAGGTAGAGTGTTATCAAAATAAAAACCTAACACTGAAGAACAGGGTGATAACAGTTCTTTGCTCCTACAGTACTGTAGGGTTTTACTTTTGGAAGGTGGAAGGAAGAGTGCAACCTCCTTTTCATAGATCGGAACAATGACCGTAATGAAATGCAGCACAGCAGTATTGCTTGTTGCACTTTTCACTTTTCTGTTTCAGGATTCTGGTTGTAAACATACAGATCCAGGGATGATATTAACTTAGTTGGCTAGACTTCACACCAAGATTTCTTTGTTGCTTCATATTGTATCACAGGAATGACTATTGTGTTTTTTTTAGCATAATGATGCTTTAAAAATATTTTTTGTAGTATTCTGTGATAAACTAATTGTCAAAATTATACAGAAAGTACTCAAAATGAAAAAAAAAAAACTCAGTAATGAATAGGTAAGTTTTCATTGTGGCTTCTTCACAGCGATTTTCTGTAAAACAGTACTATGCTCAGATAAAGTTAGTGCAGTGGATAATTCTCAGGCATTTCACTGTACTTTCACATGGGTTCTTCATATTCTAATTCAACACTTGTATAGCAGGTGGTATTGCCTTACTTTCTTGTTATGTTACCTATATTATTTAATGAAATTTCATGCTTCTTATTTCATGAAAGTAGGAGTCTTCAAAACAGATGTATAGTTTGCTCTGCACTAGGACATCTGCATTAACACATATTTGCAAAAGCACCAACATTAGCATTTTTGCTAATGGTACAGAAATGGTACTTCCATTTCTGTCATGGTAACAAAGACTTACCTACCTGCATTTTCACACAAACATTGATGGAATAAGGTTTTTGCCCTAAACTAGGGTTTGTGATTTCTTAATGCTGCTCTATTGCTTTGAATCTGTTCAGTTCCACAGAAATAAAGCACGGTGAAGACCTAATAGGTCACATTTCTATGCCACTGAGGGATTGTTCCTTAAAATGTTTTATGTTGAAAAGAACAGGAGCCCACTGCTGCCCCAGGAAACTTTTCAACAGTATAAGAGAATTCACTTTGTTCATCTTACATTTTATTTTTCTTCATTTCATTCAGATACTTCTATTTAATTAAAATAATCTGACAAACAGATGGTATCATTTTTCCAGACACATTCCCAAACACTTGGCACCTAATTCTGAAGTCACTACTAATGTACAATGATGAAAAGTTAGTCTCCAAATATAATTCTGCAAGATGATGGGCACACCCTGTGAAGCTTTGCATGTCTCTTAAACTCATCACCTTGTGGTTGAATTCCAGGCCCTTTTGCCTTTGTATGCAGACTTCCTGATAACATTGCCCTGTCTAATTTGACCTAGATATTTGACCTTCTTCTGCCCTCTCTTTTTTACTAATGGTATTATCCATGGTGCCCGGGCTGCCTTCTTCATCTGCTTTGTCTCTTCTCCATTCACATCCTCAGCAAACTGAATTAAGAAATACCCACCTTCTTCCTAGCAGAAGCCATGGGGAATTCCAGGCTTTGGCATCAAAATTAAAGCAAGATGTGTGTGATATTGTTGAATATTTGTTAGCATATTTATTTTGGAAGTTATAAATATTGAAATAATCAACTGCAAGGTAAAGTTGCTTTTGTTAAATAACTGAGGTTATTTAATTTTTGCTGTGACATTTACATCGGTCTCATTTGATTCTGTTGTCAAACTTGTGATGAAATTGTAGTAAAAGTGAACTTTGGGAAAAAAAATAGATGCTTGTTTTGGAAATAAAATATCTAAGAAAGCTTAAAAAAGCATTTTAAAAAGTTTAAGAAGGTTAGAAATGCTTAAAAAGTTAAAATATAATGCTTAAAAATTTCAGTGTTTCAAGAAATTTTAATGCCTAACAAAGACAGAAAGTCAAAGAAAAATTTTGCATTCTTAGTAGTAAAACAGTGGTAGTAGTTGGACCCTAAAATTCCAATAGAGAAAAAAATCTGCAATTTTCCATAGGCTTCATACTCCAACATCAAATATAGCTTGCGCTTCATTAAATTCAGAAAAAATTTAAAAACTAAGAGAAGTCCTTTGCTCCTTTTTGTTCTACAGTTTTTATTTGTACAACAGAATTCTCCTGTGTCCTTACCCTTGAAATAAATATGAAAAAATATACAACTCTGTAATTTATTTGAAATGAAACCAAAGTATTCTTTAACATATTTATTTAAATAAACTTGTGAATTGACATTTTTGCCAAATCTGTCCACTCATAAATCAGTCTCCAACAAAATTATGATTACATGAAAGTGACCTTGGTAAAATCATACAACTTAATGCCTTTAATACTTATCTTTCTCTTTTCTTGGAGATACAGAAAAATTATATCAAAGCTTTCTTCTTTGAACTTCTTTTTAGGTGCAATGATATCCTTGTGTATGCAGCAGATTAACTTTCTTGCTGTCATTCTTAGTTACCTCACTGTATTTCTACAAACACTTAATTGAGGTGAAGCTTTATCCCTTTATTTATAGACACTATTTATTTGAAAAATGAAAATCATAACCACAAAGAGAGAAAAACCTGTGTGTACACTTGCTCCCACACATCCCAAACCTGCCAGAAAACAATCATATATTCAGATTTTCTTCATATGCATTCTTGACTGGGTTTCTTCACCTACTGATCCTTCTGCTCAGCTATATCCAATCACTGCTTTCTTGTGCAAATGGGTCTATCCAGAATTCTAACCCTTTACACATGATTTCATTGTTCAACACTTCTCTGCTCCAGACTATTGCATCGCACCACAGAAGGAGCCAGTCTTTCACTTTATCTAAACATTGATTTTTTTGTTGTTGTTTTTTTGTTTTGTTTTGAGTCCAGAGAACAAATCAGAATAGGGCCAGATTTGTCATGTGAGGGATCCTGTGAACAACTGCCAAATCCATGCCTACATTTCAGTGGACCCTGTGCTGGGAAAATCTGACTTAGAATATATTGTCATGAAATTAAAATTTGAATTTTAAGCTTAGAATTCATTAAGTACCAGATGAATAGGAAAAATTCTGAATATTTTGGGTGTTCATACATGATGGTGACTTTCATTATTATGTTTGGAGGTTTCTAACCAGCAAAGGATTTGGATTTTGTTCTGAACAAAGACATTTGCTCTGAACAATTTCTGTCGAAATTGTGCAACTGACTATTCACCTGAATGTTTAATTTAATGCCACTTATTCAGCCAGCTGCTGATGCATAAAAACTACCACTGGTATCACCTATCTCTTATCGTAGTCACTAACATGGCCCAGCTTCACCGAGTTTGTGAAATATGAGTACTCTGCTTGACTGCAGATAAGTACACATTGTTGTATCACTAAACAGCACTTTACCCAGCCTAGTCCTTACAACTTTTTATTCTGATTTCCTTGGTACAATCTGTGCTTTTACACAACCTTCTGCGTATATTATAAACATTTCCCACAGAGTCTTTCATTTTACTGTTATTTGCAACTTTGCAATATTTTACTACTGCTGCCATGCAGTTGCAGACACACAATTAATGAGAATTTTGATATCTTTCATTCTACACAGAAGAGATGTAGTACTTCTAAAGCCTGGGATTTAAGGGTGTTCTGCAGGAAAACAAAGATAGCAGAGCTTGGGTTTGGGGTTTTTTCACCCTGCCAAATTTCATGGAAAATCTTGCTTTAGATTTCTTTTCCAATGTGACCCATTTTTCCAGAAATGATAAGCACTTATTTCTGCTGCTGAAATAAATGGAAAAACACAGAGCTTGTAGAAACCTGATTTTCAAGTATTAATATATGAATGCTTGAGTTATTTTCTTTTTAGCAATTACCTATGCCTAGTGTCATTTTGATGTTTATATTACAAGTGAGATTATAGCAAAAAAATAAAAGTAAAATCAGTCATCTTACTAGGAGTTTATTTTATTTTCAGTGTTTTTTCTTCTTGTGTTTTCAGAGTAAGCAGGCAAGTGAAGCTGAAGAAAATGGCACAGGTGATTGAGGGGATTGCTTGCAAGAGTATTTGCAGTGTGATATTGAAAATACATTTTGGAAAGATGGAATGAAAAAGAGGGATGTTTTGACACAGAATTTGGGAGGAAGAACAAAAATATTTAAAACAAGAGTCAGCATCAATAACTCAATTAAATTGCTGGAAGACATTCTTTTGCTTGTAAAAGTCTAGTGCTTTTAGGCCAGGAAGCCATTTCCTCACACAGAAGCTGCCCACAGCACACTATGATAGTGGTGGTGGACTAATTGCTGCGTCACTAACACATGTCAGCATCATCTGGAAATGGTGAGCTCAGGAGAGTGCCTGAAATCACACCTGGGGAGAGTGGGGGTAAGGGAGGGAGGGTATAATTAATAAGCTTCTGAGAGGGGTAAGTGGTGCTTCTGCACAAAAGGAAGACAAATCAAGGATACACCAAGCCACAGAGTGCGTGTGGTTAGTGATAGCCAGATCTCCTGGGTAACAGGGCTTACTGGGGACTGGGCTGTTGCAAGGCAGCTAGCATGTGAGCAGGAGAAGGGGTGCTCAACAAGGGCCTGAGGCTGCTGTCAGAGCAAGAATAAGCTCTGTAGGAGGCTCAGAGTCTGCAGCAGCAGCAGGGTGCTGACATACTGGAGGATGCTTGCGGGGCCTTTGCCCAGGAGATGAGGATATGAGTCATGTAACTCTCTCTTCAACCCGCTGGTAATGGAATGACCATTGTTAAGCAGCCTCGCGAGGGCACATTTGATGCCTCCACTGAAATGGGACAGTTGTTTCCTTTGGACTGGAAAATATTATATTTATTGATTTTTTTAAAAAATCAGTCTTAAAAATTACAATCTAGCATTTCGAATAGTTGCCACTCAAGCTTGTTTATAATTTCTGTCTCACCAGGCTCTGTTAGGTGGCACTTGCAGCTGAAATTGTTAATGAAAGAAAGCCTTTTTTGTGTGACCCTTATCAAGTTCTAAAAATTGTTCTCATATTTAGTCAAGGAGTTTAATAAACACTTAGTTTATAAAGCCTGACTATGTGTGGGAAAATACTGATCACTGTGTTTTCAGAAGTTTGAAGTTGTAACAAGAGCTTAACTTTTCAATAAATTGATTCTCATACTATGTGGAAAAATCTCTAGAAATTTTACTTTCCTCAATCAGTTCATATAGCAGGAGAATCACATATGCATGCTATAAAAATTAGCAATTCCTTAAATGCTGTTAGTAAGTGAATAAGTCTTTATGTGTCTCCTTCATGAGAGAGAAATTGTAGTGTTTTGGAACCTAGCATATACAAAATTAATGTATATAAATATATATACACACATATGAACACGTCTACATATAAACATAATACTTACATATTTAAACTAATAAAAGGGTAGATTTTGCACTTAACCATACATATCTGTTGATCTACTGAATGGACCCAATTTTCTTCTCTCTCTTTCTCTCCCTCTGCCCCCACCACCTCTTTCACCCTACCTTTTTATTTTTGGCAGTGAGAATGAACAAAAATTACCCCTGTTGTCTTGGCTGTATGGCTTAATTAAATGAACTAAAGACTTGGAGTGAAAAAGGAAAAAAGGAAGAAACCTACAACAGCAATAACATTGAAAAAAATAAAATTCTGTTCTTCTTGTGCATCAAAAAAAAAGTAATTTTCAAATTTTCAAATGTTTATGCACTCAAGGGTCCCCTATAGGGTATTTAGATGGCTCATATGCATAATATTAAATGCAGATATTGCAGTCCTGAGGTCTTGCTTGTTAAATTCTTCTTGGAAGGTTTTTCATGCGCATAGAAAATTGCTTCACTATAGACAGCCCTTACTCAAGTGTAACCCTATTGCAACTCTTGAAGAAGCAGTTACTCCAATGAGATAGTAACTTATTTTCAGGAGTAGGCTACTGGAGAATGTTTGTGAGAACTGCAGTCCTCACAAAAGGAAAGTGCTTTATGTAGAATGACACAGCTGTAGAAATGATCGGAGGATAAACACAACAAAGAGAATACCATATTAGCGATTTATCCTGTATTTCTTTTTTTAAAAAGTGAGTTAGACATAATTCTGTTGAATGGTCCTTCTTTTTCCCAACATAAAGTTTTTTTAATACTCTTTGAAATTACATTACAATGAAGCAAACAGTTTTTTTGTGTGTATGTTTAATGGGTTGTTATGAAAGCAGAGTTGAACTGCTTTGTGTTTTAATTTCTTTCAAAGGTCCCTGTCCTGTAAACACCTTGTTTCCAACCATGGCAGGTTTCTGTATCCCCATACTGAATACAGGGGGCTTCTGCATAGATTAACTTCCCTGCCACTCTGCTAATATTTGCTGGCTCAGGGCTGAATGCACGTGCCTAACTCTACATGCATTAATCACACCAATGAACTCAAATGAGGGAGGTGACCTTATGAAACAGCTACATCAGGAATGTACAATACATTATTCTTAAGGTTGTTCTGCAAACACATCTTGCATTGCAGCCTGACAAAACCTGAAAGACAGCTAAATGATAAGAACCTTTCATTTGACATAAAGTCAAATTGATAAGGTGAATGATTAGCAGCACTTAACTACATAATGCAGCCTTTGGATATGATTAGCTTTTTAAAGAAAAGAAACAAAACCCAGCAACTAGTATGTTTCTAACATGATTAGCAAAGCGCTTCTGAGAAATGTTTTCTGCAAAAATGTGCTGTTGTATTTCATGTGATTACATATTTTAAAATGCAATATGAATTCACTTCAGAGAATGACAGTATCTGGAGGATATAGGCAGCGAATGCCCTTTCCTATAATATATTCATGTGTCTTTGAAATTTGAAAAAAAGATGTTTTTCACAGTTTCATTGAATATCTTGAGGTTATGAATGGCACTGCATTTAAATTATAAATTATGTCTTTCCATTTCTCTTTTGACTGTCTGAACTTTGTTACAGCTTCAGAAATAACAACTTGTGCTAACCACAGGCATAAAATAATTCAGCACTCCTTCTATCAGAAGTGTAATTTTTACCCAGACATACAAAGCACACAATTATTATGTTAAGGCAATATTAGTATGTAATATTAATGTTCTTATAATTTTACCTAATAAATTATGGAAAATATGTGCTCTCTCATATCATTTAGGTTAATGTGCGCTCTAAAAACAATACTTCATAACCCTAAATTTCCTTGTATGCTTACATCTCTGTGGTATGCTTTCCAATATTCAACACTTGGCCACAGCATGCAGCTAACATTCCAGTAGCCTTCTTTCTTCTTTTATTTATCTGATCTGCTTTGGAGTATGTCTTGAAGCAATGGTGCTTTATGCGCATGGGGTGCACACAGCTAAATCTGGAGTTTATGGTGCCATCAGATGGACTTGCTGCTGGAAGTTTTGTTCCCACACTCCTTAATCAAAGTCTCCATCTGTTTTCCCCAGTTCCTCAAGGGCTGCTTGCAAGATTGCTGATATATTTGGCCTAGTGACAAAGATAGGTAAGACTTGTGTACATCTTTAGATTCATCCTCACTAAGTATCTAAATACTGTGTAGCATAACCTGCTCTGTCCTGGCTGCCAGAAGGTGAGTCAGCCATCAACCTACATGTGATGCTTTCTGGTGAGGAGGCAATGAGACAAGACACTGGTCTGAAACAGTCTGCAACCTATCACCTATTCTTGGGCCATGGAAACAACAAAGGAAAGCCAAGCTCAAGTTGTATTTGAGACAAAATGGGACAGGTTCAGTCCAGGTTGCTTGTATTTTTGCCCTTGAAAAAAAGTTTAGTCTGGTTTTTTTGGTTAGATTCAAATAGTTTGGAACTTCAGCAGGTAAAAGGGTAGCAAGCTAAGTCAAAAAAAACCCCACTAAGTTAAACAGATACTGCTCACTCCTGCAAAATTATCTTATGTATTGCTCATGCTCTAGGCTGATATTTTTGTCTAGTAAATATTTTTCTAAAAGAGATTTACTGCATGAACCTCCACTAATAGTAATACCTATCATGTAATGCCTTAAAACAGAATAGCTGCTTTGAGTAAAAATCCCCACAGTCACCTTGGCAAACTGTAAATTATGTTTTCATTCCCTTTTCACCTCAAGAGAGGTATACACAGAGGTAGAGTTTATTTGCAGGTAAAGTACAAGATATTATCAGAACTCGGGTTAAAACTAGGAGGTTTCAAGTGCTTTCCATTTTTGTAGGGACTGCATATTTCTATTTCATTTGCCGTTTTACTCTAATACAAATGAATTTATTAAGACATGAATGTCAAAGCAAAATATCAGAAACATTTTTGTGCATGTATTTGTGTGTCATTCTACCTCTAAAATTCATTATTTGTCTCTTGGTAGAGGAGCACCACATCTGCATCAGTGTATTGCACATAGAATCAAAGAAGGAAGCTTTTGTCATTTAAAGTTTCATTTACATTTTAAAAAATGACTAAGCATCATAGCAAACATTTTTCTGATGTTCTTAAAAAATTCTGTGTTTCAGAGCATGGCTATTGACCCATCTTCCTGAGGAGAATGGCTGAGATGTCTTTGAAATTATTCCTGGAATTAGACCAGCATGAGATTTCCTGTACCAAACTGAGGTAATACTGTTGCAAGGCAAGAAATCTGAAGTGCTGTATGTCCAACTGTCTGTGCATTGACAATGTCAACCGCTGAAAAGGTTCCCCATGCCTGGGGCCAAAGGAAACACTCAGAATGAGTAAACCTGAGGACATCAGCCTCTTCTGAGGTGTATTTTGTTGATGAAGCCAAAAGCTTTTCTAGGTAATTTCTAGGTCCAGGTTTTATTTACAATGGTAGCCCAGACTTCTGCCATAATGAAGTACCTTCTTGGAGGTTAACTAACTAGTTATTTACCTAACAATACTTGGCATAATGGCAAACACAGGAGTGGTGTCGCTTTCGGTTGGTTTGTAGAGCCTTTAAAACCTCAGAAATTTCACTATGAGAAAATCAATTCAAAAAGATAGTGTGGGCAGTAAAATTATGTAGCATGTTATTACTAAGCCTTCTGCAAGAAAATTCACAAATTCTGTCTTCTTTAGCTCTTCACCAGAACAGGTTTTGGTTACAATTCTTTTCTGTCAGGGCGGACCTGACATAAAATGATGTCAAAAATCAGCCACATTAGTATTACACAAATAAATAAGACAAGTACAATTTGCCAAGTGATATGCATGAAAATGAATTTTATTGCTATGGAATGATTTTTTTGAAATGTTTGCTTTAAATGGTATTAGCTAGAAAGCAGCAGAAAATATGCCCTGGTCTATACCTGGAGGTATATCTGTCTCATTCTGTTTCATCAAGGTTGCATAAGTTATATATGGCATTTTCATTATGGATAGTAGTCTGGCCTTAGAAAGACATCAATTATGAAATGTCTTTCATTAATTGTTTCTCTCTTGTGAGGATTTTAAAAATTGTTTGTGTTGAAAAGAGTAAATGATAAACACTGTTTGTTAAGATGTCTGTAGTGTAAAATAAAATACTGCCTCTCCTAATAATTTCAGCAAGACAAAATTGGTACCGTTTTAATTATGTTTAATTATTGTTTAATTATGCTTAATTATTTAATTATTCTATATCTACATTGTGCTTCTGCCATCTTTGCTGGGAGGAAGAATAACTTGCCAACATTACTGGCATTATGCAACCTGAAAAACCTACACCCCTCAAAAAATCACGGTGTTCAAGTTACTATCAGAAAACAAATTAAAATGCTAAACCCATTGCAAACAATATGCTTCATGTTCAGAAATTCCATTTACTCCAAAGGTGTGACCTGATTTCAGTGGAAAGTCTGTAAACAGGGGGTTGAAAATCTAGGTTCTTAATATCAAAATCCTCACTCCAAAAATACGTAGGACAAAGGACGAAACTGTTCTTAAGAAAAAGTGTGAACAAAAATGTTTTTCACAAGTCTGTCAATGTCAGTAATTTCTCTCAGTTGTCAAAACTCATGTTTACAGAAGTTAATTCAAAGATAATAAATGTCTTATCTACTAGGAAAATTTATAGGTATCTAAATATTTCTTAAAGACAAAAGTTGCTGCACTTCCTAATAACTCTCTCAATTGCACATCTGTTGTCAAGTTAAAATATGTAACAATACATATGTATTTATATATGTACAGTTCTCTTTAAGAGAAAGTATGCACAAAATTGTGTATGTATTTGGATTGGTATATATGCAAATACCTCTGTAATTTCTAGTGGTCTCTAATTCTAGAAGAATGAAATGCTTATGCTGTTAAAGGTCTTTATTAAAATGTACATTATTCTGTAATACAAGTAGCATCTAATTTAAAAAATATTTTATTAATATGAAGTTCAACAAATGCTTAATCTCTTCAGGATTTTAGTGCTACCTCCTATCTGTGAAGCCATCCATAAGATCTCAGTCTGAGTTTGCTGTTGTTGCTCAGTCTCATTTTAGAGATATGTACGTTAGGCGCTGGTCTTCCCCAGTAAAAAGGGACTAAAGACAACAGAAAAGGTAGCTTATCTAGAAGAAGGTGAAAAACAGTATTGAATAACAATTAAGACTCTTGGAAAGCAGAAAATACCTTAACTCAAGGTATTCTTAATAATTAATTTAAGAACGTGATTTAAGCTGAACACAGGAAAACAAATTACCTTGCTATTCTATGCAACCATTTCTTCAGGAAAGCTTTGAGATTTCATCTAAATTCCAGTGTAGGTACATCCCAGTTTTTAAGGATACAGAAAAGACTCACCAAGCTAGCCAATAGCATCAAGGTGCCTTCCCCCTGGAAAAGGGTTTGGATGGGACAAATTTTATGTTCAGCTCAGCTGACTTGGATCAGTAAGGTGGGTGTAGTTGATGTGGGGTCTGTACATATTACATATTCTGAAAAAATAGATCATTTTTGTAAAATAGAAACAGGTTTTTTTTACTTTTTAGAAATCATAAAACTTGTACAGCAGCAGCATTAGCTGCTCTGCTTTTTGCCTCTATGGCCTGATGAATCTTGAAGTCATGAGATTCATGAATGAGGCAATCATGAATAAGGCAATGAGGCAAATCAACTTTGCGAGTTGAGCAAGACTGAGTGTCCTCATCTAGAAACTGTCCATTCCTGGTGAAGGGGAATAGTTCTGACTTTCTCTGTAAAGATAAGAAAGAGAGGCAGCAATTATAAGGGCAGGCAGAAGGATTTAGGTAGAATTTAGGCTGGCTGCATCCAGGCCAGCTTTATTTATGCAACTCCTTTGTTTTGACATCTCGTCTAGCTTTATGTCTGATAGGCCAGAGCCTGGTGGTCAATTTGATATGTTTGGAGAGTTGAACATGCTCCAAATAAGGTGACTTTTTTTTTTTTTTTTCTGAAAAGTAAGGGTCCTGAGCAAAGCTCTGTCAACAGCATCTTCCACTCTCCTGCCACAAGCACCACTATGACCCATCACTTGATGATTTTATGCTTTGATGTTTTTTGGTGGTTTTCGATTTTGGGGGTTTTTTTTGAGGGGGAAGAGAGGAGGCATTTTGTTTGTTTGTTTTATTAAATTGTGTCATAAAATGGGCTATCCTACTCAGAAAGGGCAATACTTCACTGACCGGGATGAGAGCTAGTGGCAAAAAAAATGTCAGCAGCAAACCTAAACATCTCTTTACCTACTGTTTATATCATAGATGATAGTCAGTTTTAATTAACTGATCAGCACAAAAAGTGATAGTCTTCCTCCTCTTCCAGGGTCTACATCTTAGTTGTTTTGTCACCATTTTACAGAAAAAGTGTGTCAGGCAGTGGATCGTATATGGCAAAAATAAAAAGACAACCCCCTGTTGCATTAGAATCTTGGAAAACTGTCAGTTTGTGAGTTCTGTCTTAAAGTTTCACTAGAAGAGAATTGTGCAGTTGAGTTTTTGAAAGTTTAGCAGAGTAAGAATGAAAGCTTGCCTTGAAACCATTATGATACTGTCACATAGTGTTTTTCTTAGTTATTCAATCAGCAAATGTTGATGGTAGGACCTTCAAAGCTGTAGCATAGGCTGCATTCGTTTGAGCCAACAGAGTAACCAATAACCGTGGTCAGTCACTTTCATGTACATGGGCAGTGCTTGGAGACGTATCACATATATTTTGCCTCCAAGCTATGCATGAGTGGAATTTAGGGCAGGTGGGCTGCTGGGCTCTGCATCTGGAGCTGGGGTGGGCTTGGTAGCCCTACAGTTCTACAAGAATCGTAATCCTATGAAAATTTTATTTGCAAAGTGGGTATTTGTTGGCTACTGGGAAGGGAAAATCATACTGAGAAACAAGGCTTTATATAAACAGAACAATTCTTCTGAGCACAATGGAGACATGTCTCAGTTTAGAGGCAAGTTTAGGAGAAAACACCCTGGAATAAGTGTTCCTTCTAAAAGGATTCCAACAACCCCTTTCTGCCAACAGGAAATGAATACCAATGAATGAAAGTGAAAAAAACTCAAATAATCAGCTGTTTATTGAGAGTTTGCCTACATGGTACAGGAAAAAGGTAAAGACATGCTAGATATTGAAATGTCAGACCTTAACTCCCCCCCCCAGCAGCTTGCCACATAGTGGGTAGAAAATGGCATGGGCATTCAGGGAAAAAAAAAAACAACAAAAAAAAACCAAAACAAAACCAAACAAAAACCAAATATGAGATTCAAATAGCAGTTCAGGCAAACAGATGTGAACCTGGTGACACTGGTATCGTTCTCTTCACAGCAGAGGAAACAGGTCGGCTTGGTGTGCTTTCTCTCAGTGGCTGAGCTTTTTCTGAGGTGTGGAGCCAAAAAAGAGCAGCCCCTTGCCTTTCCTGCCAGTTCCGACTGAACCCCTCTCGTGCCAGTAATCCTCTCTACTCTTAGATCAAAACCAAACCGTCCAGTTCATTTTGAAAAAGATGCCAAAGGATTGCTGCTGCAGCCTCTCCAAGGACATGGAAGGATAAGAAAGCTCCTTGCCTGGACTAACAAAAAAGCCAAGCTAGCCAAGCAAAAAAAACCAGATTGCACGGCACCCTGGATGTCATGGGAATGAGGCTTCGAAAAAAAAGACATGCCAGAATGCCAAGGCTTCCCACTCTCCCAGACCCACCCTAGAGATACAGCAACCTGTACTGAGCATAAAGCAGATGATTAGGTAATAGAGTACTATCATAAAATGACCACAAGACAGAAAGAAAATGTAAGAGACCTTTTGTTGCTTTAATCACATCTCAGTGTATTTTCCTTCCATAAATCAACTTTCTAAAGCTCGTGGTGTTTTGGGGGTTTTACCCTTAAATGCTATATATAAGTCCCTTTGCAATGGTGGGAGAGCTATAAATGTGGGCAAACATATGCACGTAAGTATGTATTTAAATAAAAGCAGGGGAGAGAACATAGCATATTTAAAGGTATAGGGCAACAAGACTACCCTTGGAGAGGTCTGTCTGAAGATTGCGAGGCTGGTTCTTATTTTCAGTGATGTTCTTTTCAGTTTAGCTCATTCTTTGGGGTTGCAGTGTGATGCCATTACCTATTTCCTTTCCCTGTGTGGTGATGCCTTCTCCCTTTCCCTCTCCCTGCCTCCTGCTGAGAGCTGTCCGTCAATCTGAGTAGGCCAGTAAGGCCATCGTCTGATAGGTGAAGTTCAAAAGATGCCTCTCAGCCTTAGGGACATTGGGCCATCCAGGTGTCATTTGTCCCCTGAGCCTTCCCCCCTCCTACCTGGTTGCTGGCACACCGATCCCTTCCCTCCCCCTGTCCCCAGGCTTAAAAGGACACTGAGACCATGCGGTGGGATTCTGTTGGAGCTGTTACCAAGATTCAGAGACCTGTGACCGTGGAATAAACTCCGGATTAACCCTCCGGCAGAATCCGTCTCCTTTTCCTCTTCACCTCACCTAAAGCCTTTCCATCAGAGGTAAAACCTGAGTTCCTGCATGCCTGGATTTGTTCCAAGTGTCAGCTACAACATACAGCTAGCCAAAGGTGTCTCTGAGGTGAAACACCACAGCTGCTGCCTTTGGTCGAGCAGCAAGGGTCAGACGAGCCCAGGCACGTTCCATCCTGTAATACTGGGATATTATTCCAATACTTTGGAGTAAAATAGTTTTATTAAATACAGTTTTTTCATTGCTTATATAGTCTGTTCAAGATATGGTGTAAAGCTAAAGCTTTGAGAAAATCATTGATGGATGTTTAATTTGGATTAATTCCAAATCCACTGAGTATCACTGCACCACAGTTTTTTGTTTACAGCTCAGCCGCCATCAATCTGGACTTCTGAAAAATCAGTATAAAAGTATCAAAGGCCCAGTTTAAATACAGGCCAATATCAGGCTGCAGTTTATGCATCAGCACAGGGGAAGAGCAGGGAAACAGACATATTTTTTGACTTAAAATATCTTCTCTGACTTCTAGAAAACTCTTAGCATATACTTGTATAAAAATAGTATTTTTTTTTATTTTTCTTTTTGGTAAAAAGTAGATTAGGAAATTTTTTAAAATTTCCATAAGACAGAAAATGCCTGTATTTGATTACAACATCAACATGTGAAAATATGTGGATCTGGATGAATATTTGTACATATATAAAGAAAAATCAGATTTTGACAGCTGAAACTGAAACAATAGTTCCACTCACCATCTCCAGCAACATAAGGTAGGATGAAAGCAACTGCAAAGGTGAGTCACCCAAAACTAACAGCAACTCAGAGCAAGTGAGTCCATCTAAGTACACACTCTACCTGATGAATAAACCAAAACCAACCCTAAATAGGTTTATTTTCCTGTTTGAAATCTGTTGAAAGCTTCAGAGATGACTTTGAATGCCTATAGCTATTGCTTCCCTTCTGCATTAGAGGCCAGTCAACACCTTGCATCAATGTCAAGAAATGTTTGCTCATGTCTTTGAGTGATATGCTGTAGTTGTCTCTGCTGTTCTGTGTATGAATAGTCTTAGAAAGTAGTTTATTGGAGAAAACAATCACTAACAGAATATTTTAAACAATTGCTAAACACTCCTGATGTAGAAATTATCATTCACAGCCATAAGCATTAAAAGTCTCATTCCAAAATATTATTAGCCCAGCAAGAGAAAATCTTATGTTACTTATGTAACTAAATAGGGATAGTTATTTAGAAATAATTATTTTAGATAAGAAGTATTGGTTATTTATTAAAGAACAAAATATATCAAATCTGTCTTTGATATACGTACATCAAAGATAATGGAAGAAAATTTGCAAAGATATTTGGTGTGATGCTTCACCACAGCAATATACAGTTAATTGTAGAAATTTGTTTCATTTATTACCAATCCAGTCAGAGTACAACAATGGGAAAAAAACCAACAAATCTCAACACCTTCCCTCCAAAACACCTTACCCTCTTGCTACCATGGGAAGCTCATATATTTCTGCACCTGGCAGTCTTCGAGGAAACTTCAGATCTTCATGCCTACGAAGACAATTGCTCTCCCTGTCTTGTTGGCTTGTCCTGGAGAAGGGTATGGAAAGGCAAGGAATGAATAGGTTACTTTTAGGTCTGTTTTTCTCATCTCTAGTTAATTTTCAAAATTGTCAGCTGGGATGTGATGACTTATAACCATGCTTTCTTCAGAAATTTTCCACAGCTGATTTCTGTCAGTTTCATAAGTATCTAATGGATGAAAAGCACCCTGTTGACATTGCTCCCAGGAATTTAGACTTCCTATACTTGCAGATTTTTCATCCTGAACAGTGTATTTGTGTGAAACAGTACCATTGCAAAAGACTGTGTAAGTTAAATATTTCATATTTGAGTGTGAGTCGACCTTTGACTCTCTTTCAGTGAAACCCACTCCTGCAAGATCTATCCATAACACTTGACTTTTGATCTTATTTCTCCTACATAGGAAAAGTGTCTAAAGTGAGATCTTGAAGGGATTCTTAGGTAACTCACATTAAAGTTCTGTAAAACCAGTGGTTTACACGATATCCTTCATCCTATGTGTCCTCAGGGAGACGCCAGGGTGACTGACTCAGGTCATGTTGATGGTCACCTCTTGGTGAGGGCTCCTGCTGGGCAGCCAACAGGAAGGAACTCCTATCTTCTGCAGAGGAAGATGTTCCATAGACTGCCTGTTCAGTGGTGATTTCTGTGCCAACCACACACATAGCAAGACAGAAGCTAGCATAATAGTATGCATGACATGACAAAGTCCTTTAGATTCCTTAAAATATAATTTATAGTTATTGTGAAACTATTGCCTGATAAGGTTTGGTTTGCAAAAACAGCACACAGAACATTGGTATGGGTGTGTGTGCAGAACTCACTGACAATTTGGTAGTCTGAGCGATGCTTTGACAGTTCTGAGCCCCCATATACATATTCCCAAACTGTATCTGTCAGCTTTTATAGAAAGTCCCCCACCAAAAAAGTGCCATGAAAACCATAAACAACTGCTATTTCCATGTATGAAAGATGACCGTACTACACAGCACAAGAAACAATTGCAACAAAATAATTGTAACAATTAAAAACACTACCTATCTCACTATTTTGCTTAAAAATATGTAAAGCATATTTTTAAGCAAAATAGTGAGATACAAACAAAGCTGCCTGAATTAATTTTGGCAGCTACCAGAAAAGCATGGGCAAATTCTTAGAGGTAATATTTCCTCTCTTGTATTGTGGAGCTATTTTATTTATGCTGCATCATGTTGATCAGATGTAACCAATTTTTCCACTGGAAATGCTCTTTAACAAGGTAATGAGGACAACATCATGTTCCTTAAGAATGGTGTGAGAACACCCTCCTTTGAGAAAGAAAATACCTTTTTGCATTCTTGTTTCTATGAGAAGGTGATGATGGTGGTATTGTAACAATTGAGCACTACTAAAATCTTGTTTAGAAAAAAACCTAATCATATTGTATTTGAATAATTCCAATATTTCCACCAAATTTAAAAAAAAAACAAAATGGTTAATCTCCCAGATAGGAATCTTTCAGCAGGGAAGGTACTTAATATTACAGAATCACAAGATGAAGTTCAAGTTTCATCTAGATTATGCCTTCCTTTTTACACCATAGAATTCTACTGAAGGAAAAGACTTTTTCTTTTTTAAAAGAATTCATGCTTCCTGCAAGGTGGGCCCAGGTGTGTTCTGACAGCAGCCAGAGGGACATTTTTTCCCTTTCAAGGCGACAACTTTAAGGACTTTATCACCTACTTCTGGACAGCAAACAAAAAACTTATTCTGAAACCTTCCCTCTCACTGGCAGATCCATGAAATCAGTGGAAATCTGGATGAATCAGACTGAAATTTCCACAACACAAACTGAACAAACTGCTGCAAGTATAAGAACAACCAGAAAGTAATAACATAGTAAGAGGATACAGTCTCTTTATTTTCAGATGCAAGGCAAACAGAAATCTTTGAAATTGAAACCTGGCTGTCCATGTTGAGCCGTATCAGTCAAATTAAGCAGTTTACAATATTACTTCATCAAGCTACATATATAGTTAGGCATACAGCAGATATCTCACTTGTCGTAAATAAGAAATAAAATAAAATTTCAATAATAGTATTTTATTTTAATAATAAAATAAACATTCTTAATTGTTACATCCCACTAATATGTTTGCCTAAAATGTTGTCAGCAGAAAAATTAAAAGTGAAAGACTCTTGGAGGCAGTTTAGACATTGACTTCTTATTTTGTCAAGCAATAATAAATCTGTAATTATTTTATCAGCAAGACCTTAGATCTGATTTAATGTTGAATTAAATTGAAAAATCAAATGTTAATACTGGATAGAGGGAAAACTTTAAAGAAGAGAAAATGTTTACTCTGTGTATAGGTTTGCTTTGTCACCATGCTGCACTCTATATCAGAACAAAGGCTAAATGCGTAATAAGGTTAGGCAAATGCAGTGAAATCAGCAAAAGTATGGTGTAAGAGGGGACAATTTAAAACATGGCCATAAGTGTAACAACCTAGCAGTAGAGAATTGAAGTGTTTAGTGCCAGCTCATTTCAGTTTATTTTTCTGTCACATTTTTGAATGGGCAGACTGAAAGACCAGAAATGAAAAGATCTCTTTCTGGACCAGAAGGACTGATACTGTTCTTTAACAGACTGTCCAGATATGTCTCTCTGACCCACACAGCTATTTGCTTATTTGCTTTTGTTTTTTTTTAAAACAGAATCAGCATGGTAATAGCTAGCAGCAGTAATAGAGGAGAGAGAGAGAGAGAGAGAACCCCTGCTCTGTGCTTTGGTGAGAGTGTTTTTCTACAGCCATGCTGCACTGCGTAGATGTCAGCTCCCAGTTTCAGCCATGATGGAAGCTCCAAGTACAACTATGAGGTCAGAGTACAAATATGAACTACAAATTCATATATCTTACTTCATTGCCTCCCTTCTCCTCTTCCAATTAATGTAATCTAAAAATATCCTCCATTCTAAATTGCTTTACTGCTGAGGCAATTCTTGTAAAAGCACTATGGTTATTTACAGAAGAAAATAACTCCAGAATTAATAATCTTTAAGCCTCAGAATACTGTTCATGTGAACTGTTCTGCATTTGACTGCAAATTAACGATCTTTTTGAAAGATATCGATCTCACTTAATAATGTGGCATGCCCACATTAAGAGCAATAGTCTTTTACTTATGGAGAACCTATGAGGAAAATCCTGTTACTTCAAACAAAAATGGGGGGAAAAATAGATGCTACATATGCACATGTTGTGATATTCTTTTATTGTTGTAGCTCAGTAAATGTAATTTATATCAGCTTCTGAAAAAGTAATATAAATTATTTCTTCACAAGTGGATCTCAAAAAAAAGTGGGAGAAGAAAAATACACAGAACTAGCACATGGAATTAATATTAAAATTATTTTTAAATTTTAGAGCCCGATTCAGTAAATTTACTTACAAGAAACTACTCAGATCAGTAATTTATTGATTTACTCAGATACAAGTTGCACCTTGCAAGAATTTACAGATTAAAGCCCAAGTCTATAAATATTTAGAAAGTAAGTCATACATGAAATCCTGCTCTTCACAAAAAGGACATATTCATTTGGCAATTGTAAACTAATGAAAGGCTTTCTTAAAGAAGTGAAAATTAGATAAGTAGGAATTGCTTCCTTTGAACTAGCTAAATCCTTTCTTTACTCTCTACCAAAAGAAAAATTAAAATTGGTAACTCTTTTGCTAACACTTTAACTCTTTTGCAAAAAACTTATCACTGCCCATATCAGTGTGCAGCTTAATCAGCACAACTGACAAGGATTTATGAACATTTTAATTTCAAATGCATTTACATACACACAGACATATATATACACACTCATTTTATTCAAGGTATTTTACACAAACAGAACCTTAACTAGTTGAAGTGCTAAAAAAGCCAATCAACATATTTTTCATATATCTGTAAGTCCATAAACCTCTTAAAATTGTGTCTTTTAAAGAAAACACAAACAGCTAAATTATGGAAATACAGAGTATTTGCCAAATATATATATTGATTTTTATTCAAAATTCCTGCAAAGCTATAGGCCTACCAGTGATATAAACTGTGGTAACAGGAAAAAAGCAGAACACAGGAACTTGTAAAAAAATCTGCGAATAACAAGAAGCAGGGATGCTAAGATTATGAATTTTATCAGTACAACCCTTTGCTTGTAAACTGTAAGGTAGGCAGTTGTGAGATGCAATACTGCCAGCTTTGCAGAGGTGAGTTTGTATGTGTGTGTGGTAGGACACAAAGAAGGAAGAGGAACAGAGGTAGGAACATGTCAACACAATAAAGCATAATAACATTCCTGAGCGTTTGTGTCTGCTCTGTCCCTCTGTATCCTACTGCTATCAGTACTGCCAGCAGGGTCACAGAAGCAGATGATTGTCCACCAACTGCTTTTTTTTAATTCATGTATTCTTTGACATAGGAAAAAAATATTTGTAACTTCAAGTACAGGGGAAAATTAAATATTTACTTTAATCTAATTTTCAAGATACAGCAGTGTATCACATGTTTCACAGGCTGCTTCCCAAACATAAAATACTGACATACATCTTGGTTACTTAGCATGGCCTATTAGGAGCGAATTAGTATCACTGATTACAATTTATCTTTGAACAACAGCATAGTTCACAAAATTACAATTTTTGAGACATAAGATGAAGGTGAGCCCAGAGCTAGCAGTTCATTGCTATTATTTGGCTCCATAGAGGACTGTTTTTTGAAAGTATAGGGTGTCTTTTTCTTGATTTGGTGGATGTTGAGGCCTTAACAAGGAGTGACTGAGTTGGCTTAACAACAAGAAGGAGGGCTGAGTGTGATTTTTGCAAGAGAATAACCACCTTCCAGAGCTCTTAAATCCACACTATATGTAGTGTGTGTCCCGAGTGTCTTTTGTTTTCCATGTCTTTTGTAGGCTTTTAGCATTAGATTTTTTTTTTCTCTGCATCAAATGTCAAGTTAATTTACAAGGCACTATTACTGGTATGTTTTCCTTGGTTTGTAGTTTTCCATGAAAGGTAGGCAGCTGAGACCGAGTCTTGGGATGATGGGGAGATACAGGACATAGAGTGTGTGCCCATGCTTGTAAATTGGCTGTCCGTGTGACAGAGCTAGGAAAACTTCCCATCCTCATTTGTATCCTGAAGACAATCCAGGATAAAACCCAATGGATATCCACATGGGATTTAGACTTGACATTTTTTATTTAGTTCACAAACCTCTCAAAGGAAAGTTTGTTTTCCCTTCATAGATGGAAAAATCTTCTAAGATAAACAAAGCTAGTTTAGCAGCAGTAGTAAGTAAATATCTTTGTTATATTCTTTACAAATTTATCTTATGTGATAACCAGGCAGATTATTGCCATCAAACTATTGTATTTTGCTCCTTGGCAAATCAAAAGAAATATCTATCAACATCTACCATGTTCCAGTTGAAAAAGTCTCTGTTTAATTCTACAAGTTTACTTGCCATAAATAAAATTCTTAATTATTGTTTTAGAGGGAAATAATAACAATCTTGAAGAGATATGTAACAAAGATTTTACATGTTTCTATCTTTATGTAGGAATAGGCAATTTTCCACCTGCTCTATGTATCAATTAGTGTTTCCCCAGTAGCATGAAAGATACAAGTAACTCCGACATATGAGTGTGCAGGTAGTGAATTTATAACAGAGAACTCTCTGATTTTTGTCACCTAATAACTTCATAAAGTATTTTGGTGCTGCTTAGCACTCCTGTCTTAATAGCTGGTAGGGATAAAAACCCATAATCCAATAGTTTAAGAAAATTTTAAATAAACCAGACTGTTAGGTTGCACGTGGGGAGGGGTGAGGGACAAGGAGACAAAGACACTTGTCCCCACACGTTCGTGAGGCACTGAGGGTTTTATTTCACCAGCCTACTCTTTATAAAGACTTTTGAAAGACCCGGTCTGAATTTTCTCATTGGTCTGAACTCCACACCCCCTCGGGATATGGCCAGTGAAATGCTTGCAGCTTCATAAGAGATCTGATTGGGAGAAGCCCATGTCAGTGAATCCTGGGGTTTGGTATATGATATCCGGTAACACCAGATCTTCGTTTTTATTGAGAGATAGTACAATGCTTTGACATCTTACTAATTTAAAGTAACACATTACAGTTTTTACCAGTGCTGCTCTCCAAAAGGCTCTCCCAGGAACTCTGATGCCAATACATTCTGTTACCTATTTAGCGGCTTTTCAGGATCAGGGCATTATCAGGCATATCCACTTAAATGTGGATTCCAAATCTTCAGTTTTTTCTGAACAGCTCCTGAAACTCAGCTTGGTCTGAAGAGTGAGAACAGAGGACAAACACCAGCCCAGTCTCTGTGCTGCTCCTACAAGAGTTAGTGTACGCTAACAGAAAAAAAAAAAAAATGCCCTGAGAGCGCACAGAGACACAGCCTTAGTGTTTTCCTATTATGTTTTATTCAGCAACTTTGTGATTAAATAGATTATCCAGGAGCCATGCCTTGATATGAATTTTGGCCCCGTGTCTGTAAGGCACTAAATGTTTTTGCAGAACTCTTTCTTGTGACTGTATGGAGGTCTCTGGGCATAGAACCTTTTTGAACAGGGACGAGATTGGTGGTAAACCTTGGTCACTCTTTCTGTGGCTGATAAAAGCTCAACATCTATTCAAACAGAGAAAATTCCTATACTTACATCTATGCGTATCCACATATTCTGAAGCACGTGTTTAAAACATTAATTTGATCTTCAAAGATCCTCTGGCATATTATTAATTTTAGCCATTTTGAAAATGCAGTGTTTGGGGGGACCATATTAGTCTGTGCAGTTGGGAGGGTCATGTACCAATGCCCTTGTGCAGATATGTGAGCGCCTCCATGAGCCTGAGTCCTTGGGTGCAAAATATTCCCTCCTTTCATATGAGTAACACAGCTGTAAGTTATATTTGCAGCGTGTCACAGTCAGGTTTACACTGTGTATATACATGGCCACAAATAAATGTAAAATGCCTGATTCGACATCCCTGCGTAATGCAAAGTGAAAACTTCCCACATTGTTTCATTACCTTCTGGCTAATTTCCCCAGTTAAACTTAAAACCTTGCACAATAATGAAAGACTTTCAGTGAACTCTATCACTCTTGTTCCACAAGGACGACAGGATTGTGTTGGTATCCATTAAAAATACCATACAATTAATGAATGGTAATATAATTTATTAATGGTATGGTATTTTTAATGGAAATACCATACAATTAATGAATAAAGCAAAAAGTACATATATTTTTCAAAGCACAAATGCAGTGGTGTATTTATGTATTTAAGAGACACAATGAAATGTATTGTTGAAATATATGAACAGTAAATAAGTTTTACTAAAAACATATACAATTAAAATTGTGTTCTCCCTTTTATGTGGTCTACAACATTTTTTCTGTTTAGGCATATGAGAACAGAGTAATTTATCTTACAATTGAAAGATTCATAGAATAATGATATTGTATGTTTTACTAGTGAATATTTGGAGGCATTTAGCAGTGTAAATAACAAAGATTTTGTTTTGCAAATTAATTAATTCTACAACAATATCCAGTAACACTGTTATTTGCAATGTTAACACTGTTATTTGTAATGTAACAGGCAAGTTAAATAGTTTTTTGTAAAAACCTAGTTTTCTCAAACTTTCCGTTGTATGCTATTGTGTAGTAAATATCCACTGATACTTTGAGATCTCAGAATGCTTTGCACCTTCATTTACAAGTAACTTTACTAATCTTAACTGAAACCATGAATTTGAAAATCTAGCTGGTGTGCTGGCCGACTCAAAATACCAAGAACAAAAATGCTCCTAATTAGTAACTAAGCAGTAATTTTTTAGACTATGTCTCAGTTAATTTCTCCACTAAAAATGTATCCAAACATCTATGACATACAACACATCTGGAATGTAACTGCAGTTTGCCATAGCAGCCAATGTGTCTCTCTGCAGTTAAAATAAAAATGATAGGAAAATCTTGCTCAATTGTTCTATCAGGTGGGTAATCATTCTTGAAGTAATTAGACAGATCAAACTCATTTTCAGAAATCTGCCCAATTCATGAGATTGTTTTACTCTTGATTATTATCTGTAGGGAATAGAACAATCACATATAAAATACCTGCAGGAACACTTTTTCTCATTGCACATAAATAATCTGCATTAAGATAATGCACACCAGATATGCATTAAAAACCTGAAGCTTTAAAAAGCAGTATGCTAGTAAAGTATTTAAATTTTAAAACATTTTGTTCAAATTCCTACCAGCTCACACTGTTCTCAGGAGAGTTCAAGGAAATATAAAAATACTATAAATATTTGTCACTCTCATTTACGTTGATGTATGTTCCTGTCCCACAAATGTCATATTGGCTAATCCTGAAAAACTACCATAAATATCCAGAACCATGCATATTTATGATGGTATTTTGCATAGCACTAGTAGCAATCTGCATGGGAGGACTGTGAATGGAGGCGGATGGGTGAAAACTGAACGGTCAAGAGGACAAAATTTATTACCAGCATCCTATAAACTGTCTCAGCAACACTTTTGTTTTGCTTATTTTACAAAACCAAAGCAATTTGCCTTGCACCACTCCTGTGATGCTTTCAATTTGCTGGCAGCTTAGTGCTCCATACTTAGCCAGAAAAATTTAGCCTAGATAACTTTCTGAGAGATAGCAATGTTCATCAGAAACATCTTTTCCTATTACTGACAGCTGTAAAGAAATCCAAGAATGAGAAATCAAAGGTGTGCTTTTTCAAGATTTCCTTATTTTTTGGAGGCAGAAGGGCTGCATTTCCAGCAAATGTTCACCTGACCCAGGCGAGCCCATCACAGATTCAAGCGCATCCTCACTTCTCCACCCCAGATGAGGGCCAGAAAACATTCGAGAAATGTCTTAAAAGTCCGGGAGAGACAAAAAGCTTTTCCTGCCTCTTAGCTTAGTAGCATTTTATGTTAAAATGGAGAGCAGAGTTAACCAGAGACTCTAGAAGTGATTATTAGCAGTGTTTGACCAGCACAAATGCTTGGGCAAACAGCGATTTTTCCTTCCACCAGCTCAGTAATAGAAACAACAACTGGCATTGTCCTCCATTTCATTGAATGCCTTTGGAGAAGGAGTTGGTTGCTGGTGGGAAACTGTCAGACCCCATTCCAGAGGAGCCTCTCCTGACCCCACTGCAGTAGATGCCAGCTTCTGGTATCAAGGGTGCCAGCTGCATGGGGAGAAGCCAAACCTATCATACCATGCGTGGTTCTGGTCACAAGGGTTCTTGGGTGAAGGAAGAGACAAGATCTTTGACTCCATGATCAGAAGGCTTGGTTTATTATTTTATGATATATACATCTATTATAACTATACTAAAAAGAAAAAGGAAAGGTTCCGAAGCTGCTACCTACCTAAGAATAGAAAGTAAAAAAGAAATGATAACACACGAGCTGGCCTTGACAAACTCCCAGAGCTAGCTCTGCTGTGGCTGGTCACGGAACCAAAACATCCACACCAGACCAATCACAGATCACTCTGTTGCATTCCACAGCAGCCGATAACTTCTTGTTTATGTCTGGTTGCTGAAACTCTCAGCTTCAGCAGGGAAAATCCTGAGAGAGGATTTTTCGTAAAGAAATGTCTGTGACAACCGTGTTCTCATCACTTCAGTGTTTGGGGCATGCTGGCGTGCTGATCTCTGAGCTCCGGCTAGCCCCAACACACGCTAGCAGCCTGGCAGGGCAGCAGCGTTGTCACGGAGCAGCGGCTCCGAGCAGGAGGCAGGCTCCGGTGTGCTGCCGCCTAGAGTGACTCCTCCACGGCTGTGGTAGAGGAGCTTCATCCTTGTCCGGTGAGCCAGAAAAGACGCTCCAGCGCCTCCAGCAATCGCTTTGGGTTTAAAGAAAAGCGAGACAGTTGTCCCCAACAGGAAACGCACCCACCAAAAAGTGAGCGTCGCTGTGGGCGACTGCCCCGAGGGCCGGGGTGAACAGAACTTATAAAGGGTTCCCGAGGGAAGGAACAACTCACCCTCGGGCAAATGAACATACAGAAAGCAATGATTGATTTAATAGAACGACGAATGGGGGATTAGTTGGGGAGGAGATACAACTTCTGGTCCAATCACTCCCTGCCCAGGGGAGAAGGTTCTAGGTATAAGGAGTGGGCTGAGAGTGACGGACATGGTAGTTGCTGGGGAAACATAGGAGGGGTTAACCGATTGACACGAAAAATGATACAGGGGTGGCGGGAGTCGCCTAGACAACCGGGGATTGACATATAACTGCGAGGGGAAAAGCGGGAAGGGAGCCTAAGGCATAACCACTATAACAACTAAATGGGGGAACCGAATGAACCAACTTTACAGAACCATACATAAAAGATTAACAAATTACAATCAAAACTGAAGACAAAGTGTAAAACTAGGCACACCGCAACAGGGGCAGAAGTGCTATTAGAGCCTTACAAGGAAATAAACCCTAAAGTAAAGATTAGGCTTCTTTAGCACTTGTGATTCCACCGGAGAGGGACCACTGCACTTGATGCTTCATTTGTAGGGGGCTGTTGTTGTTGTTTATTGGTTTTTTTACAGGCAGGAGCAAAACGTGAGCAAGGTGGTGTTTTATGTGCCTTTTTTAGACATCATACCATGACCATGTAGCCCAGCAAATTGCAGTTCTCTACAATTTCATTTGAAGCAACTCTGTCAACATCCACAGTGCTCAAACCTGTGCTTTCAAAACACTGATATTGTTGATACTGCACAGCATCCATCCAAAGTTCCCCTTCACACTCTACTAATATGATTGCATGCTTTTGGATGAACAATTGTGTGCATCTTTTTGTGTTTCTAAACTCAATCTACTCTTCAGGATCAATATAAACACATGATGGCCACAAGTTACTCAACCAGGTCCCAAGATCTTCTCCCTGAATGATGCTTCTTCACAAGCTACTCCACTTATCTACCACTGCTTCTTTTGGGACCAAATGCTGCTCACCATTAGAACAGAAATCAGAAAGCAGTGATGAGTTAGACTTAGTCTTGTCGTTCCCTTCCAACTCAGGACATTCCATGATTCTAGTTCTCCAGCTCCATTTCATCTTGTATTCAGAGCAAGGTGACCTAATCATGGTCCCAACACAAGAACATTTTGCATATCCTATTTGTTGTGGAGCCAATGGAAGTTCTGTGTTTGCAGTTTGAGGAGTTAAAGCCCCGGTCTGCGACTGTGTAAACTACACTGTCTGCAGGGAAAGACTGGGATTAAACAATGGAAATATGTGTAATATGGCTTGTGAAAGCCTCCTCAGCATAGACTCAGGATCTGGCCCTGCATTAGGCATGTTTAAACGTAAAGATACACCTAAACCTGTGAGTTCTTGTGTACTTGAATATACATCACCAAAACACCAAACTGGGAGAAAACATATAGCCATTTGTTGAATTTGTATCACTAGAAAATTTGTAATCTAGAGGTTATATAAATTTGTATAGTCATAAATTATGAAGATATAGGTAGATTTGGGTACACAAAGAGATATTTCTATTTCAGTGTCAGTGATTTCATATTTTTATAGCTGAGCATTTGTGAGAGAAAGCCAAACCCTGGAAACAGTTCTCAAGTGTTTCTTGCACAGACTTGTGTACATATTTACCTGAAAGTCACCAAGAAGTTTGACAGGTGTGATGGTGCAATTATTGTAATTCCTGTAAGTATTCAGTCATCTGCAGAGGAGTGTGCTCTTCACAGATGCAATGTGAAGTTTCCCTTTTTTTATGCTGCATTTAACTATCTATCTACCACATGATGCTGGTAAAATCTGTTTTACATGTTAATATTCTAAAGAAGACATGGGTATCTTCATTGAATGATCCATTTGCCGAGCTACAGGGTGTGCATAGAGCCTCTACAAGAAAGATCTATAATAAATCCCTCTCCTAAAACTTAAGGTAAAAGTTTGATGAAGACAGACAGATTCTTACCATAAAACAATGATGCAGAAGGTCATAATCAGTCTCTTGTATAAAGAAGTATCTGATTCTTAAACAGCAATTTTACAAAACCAAAATCCTTTACATTTTGTGCTTTGTACTGCCAAAATTTGTGTAAGGATGATTTAAGATGTTTTTGCAAAGTTCAGTTCCTTTCAAAGTATGCTCTGCTACCATAACAAACTGTGTAAATATTTGAAGTATATAAAACCACATAGTTTTAGGATGAATGCTGTCATGTAATACAAGGTCTCCGATAGGCTAAAATATTGTTTGTATGTTACATTTACCAAAAATTGTATTTAAAGATGTTTCTAAATATTGACTCTCTCCTGACTTGGTGGCAAGAAGAAAAATGGTTTGTAATGCATTTGACTCACAAAATGCAGACCTATTTCACAAGGATTTCCTTACAACCCTCTGCGATCTCAGGTAATATAAGCCCTGTTTCACTTTTGCAATTTTTAGTACTGTTATCACATATCTTTAATTTGACTTCACAAAAATTAAGAACTGCCTTTCTGTTGAGGCTTAGTGTTACCTTTTCAGCATATAATGGTCTAGTGTTTTACCAAGCTTTTTTTGATTTAAGACCTATCAAAATAAAATGTCTTTCTTTGGGAAATGATTCTGGAGATTCAGAGAGATGACAGGCAAAAAACCCCCTATTTTTAGTAATAATCCTTCTTATATTATGTTACTGTGTTTACTAATCAGAAGCCCGCTGTTGTGATTTTGTACTATTTTTTGAGGCTGCTTATTCAGTACCATAAACATGATTGTTGTAAAACTGAGCAGCACCATTTTCAAGGTAGGGTAAAATAGTTATATGATGTCTGTCTGTCAGGAAAATAGCAGTGTAGTTTGCAACTACAAGATGATAATTTTCTTTACATAAACAAGTGAAATTTGTAATAACAGAATCTAAGTTTGTTACGCATTACAGAACAGTTATATTTATTCTTAGACATGTGGCTAATGCAATCAAGTATGTGTGAGTATTATGCAAAGCATAGCTGCACTGTCTCATGGGTGATTTTTTGTCCTTTTAAGAGTTTCTAGTTAAATATGCAATTATAATGTAAATAAAAACAGCACATGAAAGTATTGTTTAGCTTATACCATCTGCTACAGGTGTGTCATGAGGTCCTAATACATATCAGTATCATATAGAAATTAAATATCCTCTTTGGTTCCTGTATACAGGGCTTTTATCTCATTCATTTAAATATGCGATTGTTAGTGCCAGATCTGTAGAGAGAATATTAAGATAGCCACTATTTTTGAAAGTCCGTTGCTTGCCAGTCAGCAGTACTGCAGCCTTCAAATTCTCAGGAGAATTAGCCAATATTTCTTTGTATTCTATGCTTTAAACTGCTTTTGAGAAAAATTAGACTGCATAAGCATAATTCTTTGGGGAGATTATTGAAACTTTTTCAAAATAAATATTTTGATAATGCCTCCCTCCTATTTTATTTGAAGGCAAAAAGTGTTTAAAAATCAGAAGGTTGTTTGGGTTTTTTTTAATGAAAGGGTGTGTTTATAAATAAATACATATATACATACCTCTATATACAATGCTTGCAGTATCCAATGTGTACGTGTAGAACATGTAGAATGTATACACATGTATATATACATAAACATACACTAAAATATATATTGCATACTATATATAATTTTACCATGTTCATATTATGTTAAAATTTCAGTATAAATATATAAAATACATGTGTACATATATACATCAATAAATACGTGCCTATTTCAATAAACACACATATAAATATGCATATAAATACATGGAGTATGCATCAAATTTTTATTTCCATAAGCAAATTTTCAAGCTTTTCATGTATTACTACACTATTACTATAAAAAATGAATATATCAAGTATAATATAAAAATACCAAGTATATTATATAACAGATTAATTCTTACATAGCTTAAGGAAAAACACACCCAGCAAGGATTTGTAAAGTTTGTGTTTTCATTTCTCCTTATCTAGGAATATTAATGAATAAAGGAGAATAAAAACTACTAAGATGAAATATTGCCATGTTGTTTACAACAAATCCTTTAATAAAGTTTTGAAAATGCCATATTTTACTTAATTCCATAGTAGTCCTGTGAATAGTTTTCACCAGCACTACTTACTTAGTCAGTGACACATAAGGTAAAAGAAAATTGCACAATTAGACTTGGAAAGGAATATTAATAATGCTACCAAATTCACCAGAGCAACTTTGCAAGATACTGAGTACCTTGAAGCTAATCTGCTACAGACTCATGAGCAGGATAAATTTAAACTGTGTCCTCACAGTTAAAAGATATGCATAGGTTTAACTGTTTTACTAAGTGGAAGACAAAATGAATAGAACTTTGTTGTCCTGGTTTTTGGTAGCTTTTTGAACAGTATTTTTCTGTGTTGAAAATGGTTTCTTAGAAAAAGGAAAATAATTCAACAAATATACAGGACTTATATTTTGTTCTCAGCCATGCCAGAGACTTCTTTGTGAGGAAGGTCTGCCTCATGAGGACAGATTCATTCTGATTAAGGAGATCTTTGCCCACTGAAATAAATACAGACTGTAAAATTTCTTTATAGTTTTATAAAACCACAGAACTATTCAATTTTTCAACATTTGGGCATTGCATAAAAAACCCTAATGTAAGTAACAGCATAGAAGTGGTGAGACTAGACAGTGGCTGTAAGGATGTCCTGAGTGAACTCATGTTATCACCTGCCCCAGAAGGTAAAGGTAACCCCGGTTCTTTTTAAAAGATCGCTTGGGGCAGAGCAAGTGAGATGACACTGAATGACTGGTGTGTATAATAAATATATGTACGTATACATATATATATGGGTTTATTTTATATCAAATTGGTTTCAGTGGAAAGCAGGTAGCCATTTGTTATCATTATCTATAGTAATATAGCAACATAAAAGCATAAAAAGAAGACTGACAAAAATGTATAAGGAAAAGAAAGAAAGTGAAAGAAAGGATAAGAGTGGAAAGGTATCACCATCCATGGATCTTGCCTTGATTGTTGCAATTTTGGTATCTATTTGTAGAGATGATCACAGTCTTCATCCATCAGGACATGGGAAAACCCAATGAAACACAAAGATCAATTGGTTAATGTACATTTAGGTTTAGGTGGAATGTACCTCCTCTGGGCAGGAGGAAGATGTATTACACTGTCTATTTCAGCACTGTGTATTTCTGTTGTAACACTTGTGCAGTCCTCTGGTGGCAGACCTCAGGAGGAAAGTCTGGGGGGCACTTTGGGGGTGTTTGATGATTTATGAATCTTTCTAAGATATGTCAGCTACCTCTGTCATCAGCATAGTTGAGCCAGTTATTCCCCATCAGAAAGGATGAATTAATCTCAGCCTACAGAGCAGGGGAGGGGAGGGGAGGGGAGGGGGGAGTTTTACAACTGAACCAGCTGTAAAACCATTGGCATGATAAAAAGCACTATCCTTTCTCCACATAATCTGCTTCTTACCAGACCTCCCCCTTACCTGGCTCAAACTGCAGCATACAAAAATGTCTCTGCCTTTCCCTCAGTTGAGTGATGAGTGCAAATCTGGCTTCAGCAAAGCAGCCTCCTGCCTCTACAAATGAAAGAATACTTTGAGTCATTAACCATTAACATTCCAATCTCTCAGAACCCTGAACAGAACAATACTGATATTCTCCAGAGTAACCAGTCCAACAGACTGCACAGAGTAAGTGAAGAACTAGATAAAGGAGGGAAAACAGGCATTGGGCAGTTTGATCACAGAATCATAGAATGGCTTGGGTTCAAAGGGACCTTAAAGATCATCTTGTTCCAACTCCCAAGCCATATGCAGGGATGCCTTCCACAAGACCAGGTTGGTTCAAGCCCTATCCAACCAGGTCCTGTACCCTCACAGGACATCCACAGTTTCTCTTGGCAATTTCTTCTAGTGCTTTGCCACCCTCCTAGAGAGGAATTTCTTCCTAATATACAATCTAATACTACTCTCAGTTGTATCTATCCACGTCCAATGAGCTCTGCTCAAGTACAATGAAGTGGCAAATTCAAAAAGTATCAGCTATGTGTTTTGCAGAGCAAGGATTGCAATAATTGCTGTCCAAAGTAGCACACAAGCTGAGGATAGATATTTTGCAGTTCCCTAAAAAATTCAGTTTTTCTGCAGTGACGGATATTTTGGAAATACCCGCTTTGTAGTCTATTTGTCAGGCAAAACCAATTACTCTTTAAGAGCTAAGAATAAAGGTCAACCCTATCAGGGTTGGTTTGGAAATTTACAGAGGAGGGCATGAAATACTGGAGGCCACAGCAACTTCCTGCCACCCTTTCAATTTTGGCATCAGTCTAGAAATCTATGTAGATGCTGGACCACCTTTAGACCTTCTGTTTTCCAGCAGAAACTTCAATTATCTTGTTCAACTTTCTTACAAAAACATTAGTGCTAAATACTGGGCCATGATACAGACTTGTCCATCCCCATATCTTTGTGTGTATCATTCAGCTTTTTGTTAAGTCCTATAAAGCTTCTATTAGTTTTCCAAGATGTAATTTGCTATTTCCTATGACTGTTTTTTACTCTTAGCTCACCACTGCTGGGGTTTTTTTGTCAGTCTTTACCTTTATTCCTTGCCTTCTGGTTTTCTCCAATTTGTTTCCTTTCCCCTCTCCTTTTCCTCCCACTGCATTTTCTCCCACATCCCTATTTTTCAACCACCCTCCCACATTCTGATTCTCCTTTTGTGTGGTCATCTTCTGGTTTTCCCTACTCGTGCAGCTGTATTAGGTTGATCTGCATCCACAGACACTATTGCTCTCATTGGGTCCCTGGAATTCACTTCACAGTAGCCCCTTGCTCACTTGTTCATAGCCAGGCTTTATTTCAGCTGGACACAGTAAGGCACTTGGTTGAGTGATGCAAATCTCTAGGATTTTGAAGCCTAATTGGGAGGCACTTTTCTATGCAGGGAAGGATCACAGATGCATGTGGCTGTTCTTTTGGGGACAAGAGATCCAAAGAAAGATCTATCAGGATAGCTTAGGACACCCTTGCTTTTGGCAGTCTGTGCGTTTTAATGAAGGAGTTTATTTTTAGTTTTTAAGTATCATGTGAAAGTCCTGCAAGTGGAAATTATTACTCAGCAACCTTAGGGAAGGGCTCAAACAGCTGTTCTTTAGGATAGGCCTTCAGACTGCCATGAGAAGCCTTATGTGGAAAAGTTACTGAAGTAAATAAGTGCCTGCAGGGCTAAGCCTGGACACAAAAAATGTGAATGCGAGAGAAACACAAGTAGCTTGCAAGGTATCAGTTCACTATGAATGTCAGTATATTTGTAAAAGGTATTTTAGTCTCTGGCATTCATAAAATTCATACTGTAACTGTATATTTTGTCAATATAAATACAAAAATATTTTTTGGGTAATGTATTTCTAGACTGAACCATTTCACATAAACCTCAATGATTCAAAATAAAAAGAGCACCAAGTGCCCAGAATTGCTAACAGAAAGCTTTGTTGACTTCTGTGGGACTGATTATATGATGAAAGTTAACTACATTCCTAAATGTTTTTTGTGAATTTTTGTGAATTTCCCTTTGAATTTAATAGCCCCCTCTCTTCCTGAATTTTTCCAATGTATGCACTACTCCAAAAGCGTATTTTGAGTCTGTATATATTATTCCCCTTTTCTGAGTTAATATTTCCAGAGGTCGCTTTTAGGCATATAACTCACATACTTGAACTGACCATTTGGAAGGTAACTTTCCCTTTCCTGTGGCTACCAACACTTCATCCACTATAGCAAACTCCGATACCCAGTGCCCCTGGACTACTCTTTAAGATCCATCAATGTACAATAGTTTTCCTCCTTGGAAACTGTATGGTCCTCATTAACTACTTTTATTACTACAGGTTTCATATTCAATTTACCTCAATTTTTCGATTTTGCCCACACCATTTTATGACCTTTCTCCTTAGATTCTTCCCTTAATTGGAGAACCTTAACTCCCATTTTCCCCTCCTCTGGGAGTACTCCAACATCCAACTGCACCTGTAAATCCCATCCTAATAAATTGTACCCTGTTTCTGGAACTAATAGAATCCCAATTCCTATTTTATTTGTTCCTTCAAACTTTACTTGCTTTATAAGTGAGACTTTGAACCCTTTCCCTTTTGCACCTACTACTTGCATGGTATCTTGACCTTTTTTGCACACCTTGGGAATTCTACAAACACAAGTGCTTTTGTGGCTACTAAGAACTCAAATTCTTCCTCTTTTAAATTCTTCCTGGAGACCTATTTCTAAAGTTATCAAGGGCTCCTGATGGTATTCTGTCCCTAGGAGGTAAAGCCTGACACCCCTAATCTCCCACTTCTCCTTTTTGCTCAGTCTCATAGATCCTCAGGTCCTTTTCCCTGTGGGGGGCAATTCTTTCTGATATGCCCATTCTCTTTACAGTAAAAGCAAACTGGTCCTAGGTTTCTCTGTTTCCCAAACTATCCTTTTTGTGTCCAGTCCCAAGAAGCTGCATCCCCCTCCATCCATCTTCACATTCAGGGTCCCCCTCCCTTACATCTGTTGTTCTTTACGTGCTGGTTTCCTTCTCTAATGGTGGTTACTATTACCTTGGCTTTTGCCTTGACATTCTCTTCGTCCCTCTTTACATATACCTTCTCTAACTCTCTTAAAAGATTTTCTAATCTTCTTTCTTGCCAACTATCTAACATTTCTAACTTTCTCCGTATATCTTGAGTGACAAAATTTATCTTTAGTAAGATCCATCGAGCTACTGTATCAGGGTCAATCCTGAATATTGCCTCATATTCTTCCTCAATCTTTCTAGTTGCTCTGTTGGGGTTTCTTCTTTCTTTTGCTGTTCATCAAAAACTTTACAAGCGTTTTGATTTAGTGGAGCTGCCTCTTTGATATATCTTATAATTAATGCTGTACACTCCTCTATGTCTTGCCTTCCCCCGGAGCTGTTGTGGTCCCAGTTGGGGCACATTATGGACCTTTTCAGGCCCCTGGATGTCCCTTTCCTATACCCATATCCTAGCTGCCCAGATCATCTGTCTTTCTTCTGGTGTGAATAGCATGGTCATTGATTGCATTTCTTCCCATGTATAAATACTGGGCCCCAGAAACTGGTGTAACTGCTCTGCTAATCTAATGGGATCCTCTAGCAATCCTTTTAATTCTTTCTTGAACGTGAATTCTTTTCACATCAGAGGAACTTAGAGGTACAACTACGAATCCAATTCTTCCCTGCAGCTCCCACCGGGGTATTTCCCTCAGGGGATATGATCCTATTGCTCTATATCCTATATATCCTATTGGGATATAATCATATCCTCTGATCTGTTTTCCTCTCATTGTGCCACCCTGTTTCTGGTGTTTTGGCTAGGCTCATCAGAGGGTAGGGAAGGTGCAGCTGAGGCTACTGGAGGTGGAGGGTCTTATTCTCTGATACTTTAAACAGGATCACCTTCGAGGATGAGGTCTCCTCCTCCCAGCAGGGAGGGTAGTCACTTTCTTCCTGATTGAATGGTATCTTAGCTCTTACACAGATGTTTAATGCCAGCCCGAGATATTTATCTTTTGTCTGATCAACAACCTGGCCAGTATACATGGTTGCTCCTGATTTCCCCTTTGGTGTATTCTACTGTGCAATACTGACTCATTTTGAGTTTGTCTTTATCTCTGGTATTGGGGTCATATTTCCTCTGGGCTAGTTTCCTTCCTAGTGGGCTATCTGGAGGTATTGGAGATGCCTATTGGTAACTCTTAAATTTCCACTTCTCCTCTTGGGGATTCCCTACTTGCCCATAGTCCCATCCTGACCGACCAATCACAGGCCCTCCCCCGACAGAGCCTGCCTCTCTTTCAAGGGAAAGGGAAAAGGGAGGGGGAGGAAACAAGGATAGGAGTAAAGAGAAGGAAAAGGGAAGAGAAGAGGAAAATAAACCTAAAAAAAACCCCGAACTGTACTTCTCTTTTGACAAGTAAGAAAAACACTTATGATCTAGGGGCTTCTGTATCACCAGACTTGTCCCTGCCCTTCCCCCCTCCTCTGGTCCCCAGAGGCACTTAGCTCTCAGCCCCACCTGGCTCAGCTCGGCTGTGGCCTGCCCCTGGCCCAATTCACCTTGGCAGCTGTGATCCCACCCCTGGCCCAGCTCAGCCGCGGCTTCGGTGGCTCCACGCATCCCGATTCGGCTCGGCATCAGTCTGCCCGTGGTCCCCCTCGGGTCAGCGGTGCGCGAAGTGCCACAATGACTCCTGGGCGACACAAACCCCTCGGCGGTCGCCCCGCTTCCAGCCCGGTCTCTGGAAATTATAGCGTCCCAGAGGCAGCCCCCGCTTTGAGCGCTACACGAGCCACTGCAGCCCGCACGGGCCGCTGCGTCGTGCGGAGCTCGCCAGCCCCTTTTGTGTGTGCCATCTGGGAATCCCGCTGCGGGTCCCCGTCCCCGCACAAACGCGATTCCCCCAACGGGCGACCCCTGCCGCAAACCCCTCACAAACTCCTCAATCTCACGCATCCTGCCGGCCACAGGGTCCTCTTTTGGGGGATCTCTGCTTTTCCTCACCACCACACGTCCCGCTGTTCCCTTTTTCTTCATTATCCTGATGCTTCAAGGGACTAGAACAGATCCAGTATACTATTAGTGTGAAGCTCACTTTTATATAGGGGAATTACAGAGTCACAATCTGGCAAAAACAGTTATGACGATGGTACTCACCCCCCCCCACCCCTTACCCTCTTTTCTTTATCCAGCCTCATGTTGTCTTTGGGCTTCCAATCTGCGACCACCGGTGGTCCTCGGAGAGTTCGAGAGACTCTGCCAAATTTGTGTCAGGGAGCACCCCCTTTGAAAACTCCTAGTGCCACCGGGATGAGGTATAAATCCTGGGGGACGCCCCCCCCCCCCCCCCCCCCCCC
>VZSU01000312.1:265377-277435 GCA_013398715.1 Nesospiza acunhae
CCCCATTATGAGAAATTATACTCCTAAAAAATTTAAAAGGTTTATTAAAATTTTATCAAAAATACAACAGAAGACTGAATAGAGAAAATATTATGGTGCTGGGAGGAGAGGATTTTTCCCACCATATGCTCATCCACACAATGGAGGTTTCGCCTTTTAACCCTTTATCCCCTCCCAAAGTTCGGTCCATCAACTCCTCCTTCCATGTCCAGTGGTGGAGTTTACTTCCTTAAATGTTGATTGGCGCTCAGGGGCTGCCAGAGTAACCTGTCAGTAAGCTGACCCTCCCAAATGTCCTGACTACCCAGGTTACCCGGTGATAACAATGCAAGGAGGGGGTAAAACACAACTACAAATTTATAAAACTTCTCTTAACATATACACATGATATTTCCATTTTAATTGTGAGAGTCAACCATGGCATTATTCATCTGTCAAACTTGATCAAGGGCTTGAAGCGTATACAGCCAGATCTCAAGGCCACCGTAAACTTTCGCCATTCCATTAGATATATATCAAAAGCTATTGATTGCTAAACACTCTGCTCAAAAATACAGGGTTTACCATACAAAACTATTTCGTTATGGCTTTTTTTTTCCTGTCTGCTTGAACTACTTGTCACAGAGTTCCTGCAGGAGAGCCTGCAGAGAGCAAACTTACCACCAGCATGCCTTATCTCCCTCATGGGGAGGGACCATATTAAAAGGCTGAAAGCAGCTGAGACAGTGACGTGGGTGCCAATTAGTGTCAAATGTTGCCATCATTCTCTGATATCTACACCTATCCATTGGGAGCCAGCCCAAGACTTCATAGTTTGACAGAAACCAATGAATAGGCAGCAGGTGACAACAGTCTTTAGTTACATCCCGGCTATCTAAACCAGCCTGGTGTAAGGATTCATCAGGCCTTGTTGGCAATGATGAAGCATTGTATTCATATTGCTGGTTGGGGGCTATGTACAAATCATGAACAGGACGGGACTGCTAAGAACACATCTTGAGCTATTTTATTTTCCAGCATCAGTCTCATTACATGGTGATGACAATGGGAAGATGCCATTAGATCACATCCCAGGCAGCAGACAAAGAATGTTACAACTTACTTTAGAAGTTTTTTGACCAATCACACAAAGCAAAAACATATTGACAGTAGTTCCATCCAACCACTGTAAGTACACCTACCTTTGGTTAAAACAATGCTTGCCTATTTCCAATACACTACCTACTTGTAAGCCTAAAAACACAATGCACAGAGCTCCATTATTAAGCTTAGAACTTCCTAATATCTTACTAGATATACTTTTCTGCAACTTAAGGAGTTATTCTAGACAAGTGTTAATACACAGACCATTGTTCTATTTGTCCTTACTTTTCTACTTCTAACATAATTTTTCTGCTAACCAATCTTATAGCTACTACTTAGCTCTAATCACAGTTCTACTGTCTCTAAGGCCTGTCTTCTATACCTTTCCAAAAACACTCTGATTTTAAGGATTCCCATATATTCAGAACAGGAAAACATATATATTGTAATGTTGGTAACAACAGATATTCTGGTGATGATGTGAAGGAGCCCTGGAGGGCATTGGTTGTCTCCATGTGAGACACTGTGAGAAACAGCACTAATTTTTAAAATTTCAAAGGTTTTCTAAACCTTAACAAAAATACAACAAAGGACAATAAGGAAAAATTACAGCGCTGGGAGTCTCCATGACCAGCAGCCATGTGCTTGTCCACAAAACGGATGCTCTGTCTTTTATAACCTTAGCTGCTCCTGAAGTTTTGTCAGTCAACTCCTACTCTGCCATCCATTGCTGGAGATTACTTTCTTACATCTTGATTGGAGGTCAGGTGTCGTTATGCCATGCCTCCCAGTAATAGGCCGGCCCTCCCCAAATTACAAGGGGGAGGGAAAAGAGGACTGTGGGAGGATGTATCACTATACATCCACAAAACTTATCTTAACATACACATAATATCCATCTCTTAATTGTGAGAGCCAGCTATCACATTACTCATCTAAAACAAATCCCCTTTTTTCTTTTCTATAAGTCATTTGGCTTGAACAATTAACTCTCATTTTCTACTCGGATAATCTACTCTGACTACTCAAAAAAATATAAATTTAATGATTCATAGTAGCATCTGTTGATGTGACCAAGGACAGTGAGAAAAAAAAAATCTCACGTTTTCCTTAGACACACTTATTTGGAATGGACAAAATGGGATCACAGAAGTCTGGTATGGATTTGTTACCCCCATCTACAGTGCCTATGGGGTTGCTACCCACAGCAGGTGTATCTTAGAGGTGAGTACAAAAGCCAACTCAGTCTTGCCCTCTAGTCCCTATTGTATTAATAGACAATTGAGGAGTGATAGAGGTCTTGTATGGCCTTCTTGCCCCCCCTTACCATGCCTACAGGGTTGCTGCCTGCAGCAGCGCTCTAATCTTCTTGGTGGTGGTGAACACAGGGGCCAACCCATTCTTGCCCTCTATTTCCTGTCTTACTCTAATTGTTTCCTAAGGAAACCGCCCCAATACCTTACAGTTCCCTGTGTACTTCCCCTCAACAGATGCTAGTAATTCCCATACATTAAAACAGGAGAATTACATCAATAATCAATATGGTTCAAACTCCCCGCCCAAAGTGTTAGTTAAAACAGTCCTCGAGCTGGCTGGTGGAAGCTTGACTACTTTTTGGACATCTCAAGCTTCTTCGGTTATCTCTCACCCGGTCTGGACGTTAGGACGTTATAGCCTATTCTTTGGGTTCTTTTACCAGGCCTTTAATTCTCTACTGTCACTCTGCAGTTCACACAGCTGATTCAGTGGTTAGCAGTACCTGAAAGGGACCTCCCGACTGACGGGTTAAACTGAAGACAATGCACATAGCACAGCCTCATATGTTTCATTATTTGAAAGGGTAACTGAGTCTTAAAGTAGTTACCCACCACTGCTGACACAAGAGAACAGTGTGGCCTAGGAAGCATGACAATCACAGAGAGGTTTAAAGCACCTGGCTTAGCATCCCGTTTTGATGAGAGCAGTTTCCAGGGAATGTGGGTTAGAACAGCAGTGGATCACAGCGATTGCAGAAACACCTGTTTATAGAGATTTAATGGAAATTTAAATTTGATGGAAATCACTGTACACAACTTTATATAAACCTTAACCTTTTTGCAAATTTATATGTAGAGGCAAATTCCTCTCCCTGTGTACACAGAGAGCCAGGGGCCACCCTAGCCAGCAGAGCTAGGTAGTACCACACATAGAAACACCCATATACACACACGTCTGTTTTCCCAGGTGGGACAGCAGATGGATGCAAAGAGCTGTGTATCCAGAGCCATGTCCTTGGGTGTCCCCAGCCCATGTGTGCACACAAGAGACATGTGCAGAGCTGATGCACATACACAGTTACCTGGTCACTTGCAAAGAGCTCCTGTGCACCACAGTACTTTTGAGTAGCACTTGTGTACACCCAGCCTGCCACACCAGCACACATGTGCTACACAGACACTCGCCTATGTACAATCTCTACCAGTGCACATGGACCCACAAGCGCGAGACCTGCTTGCGCATAGAGCGTTTGCACACCGATGTGTGCAGTGTCATACACTTTAATATACACATGTCCCACACAGAGCCATGCTCACACCTGCAGAACGTGTTCACACTCACAAGCACAGAACTGTGCAGAGATCCACTCACACCTGAAATTGTGCAATTTCCATTAAATCTCTATAAACAGCAGTGTACAAATCACGTGTACACATCAGCTTATCTACGTAAACAGTGCTGTGCATACCAGCACACATGTATACTGTGCAAAGCAGGACATGTACACTCACATCTGGGCACACTAGAAAACACGTGCACACAGAGCCGTGCTCACCAGCACACATATATACAGCATTCCCCCAGAGCTCTCCTGGCCCCAATGCCCCTATGAATCTCTCCTTGTGAGATCATGACATGGTGGGGATGGGGACAGGAGAGGGGAGTCTGGGTGGGACATTGTGACACAGTTTAAAGAGCATCCTCTGTGCCTTTGGGGTGGGAACAGACAGGCATGTCCTTAAAAGAAAGGTCAAAGAGAGACCACTCTGGATTCTTGCTTCCTGCCTCTCACTCTATAAGGGCAAAACTTGAGCACTTTTTGCTGTCCTGTCTTCTCCAGGAGCCAGACCAGCACAAAGGTGTGGATTAGAAGGATTTTTGAGAATCACTGCCAGTACATAGCACACACACAATTTCTCACTCCTTACATTATCATGGGATGATGTGGTAGGAACTAACAAGAGCCTTACCCACTGCCTTAGAAGCCTGTGTTTTGTCAAGGGGCACCTTTTACTTCTTAACTGAGGTGGGGTACTTGTGGCCTCTGTTACTAGGGAGGACAGCTCACAGTCACCTGGGGATATGGTAAGGAAAGATCCAGGCCTCTCTGCAGGGGTTATTACAGTGACTTCAAAACAGAGTTTTTCATCAAGATTTCATCTCAGACTGAAAGAGGGAAAGGTATCTGCATTATGCATGGAAAAATACCTAAGATTTTGACACTCTTAACTTGAAAGAGAAGTAGCACCTGTTAGTATTAAATTTGCATGGAAAACAACTGTTCTTAGTTACACTTGATCGAAAATTAGTAATCACAGAGAAAGAGACAAGAAGGCGGGAGGTGGTAAAAGGGACGACAAAAACAAAGCACACTCTGAGCTAGCATTTTTCCTGAGTCCAGGACTTTGCTTGGACAGAGTGGGGTGCAAAGTAGCTAAAACTCGATTCATCTACTCTTCTTTTGACTCACACCATGGCTAGTACATATAGTTTCAGTGTTGGGGTCATATCTCTATTAAGTTTGTTTTCTTCTTAGCGACATCTCTATACTTCCTCCTTCCCTCCTTGGGGACTTTCCCAGTCCTATCCTAATCAGTCTAACCACAGGCTCTCCTGACAGAGTCCACCTCGCCGATTCGCCAGAAGAAAGAAAGAAAAGGGAGAAAGAAGCTTTACCTTCTTCTTGGAAAACAAAAGCAAATAAACAACCTGCTTACTGTTCGGGGACGCTACCACTAGGTCGGTTCTGCGGCTCCTCTCCTGCCTCGGCTTGGTGCCCCAGCACCCTCGGCCAAGCTGCTCACGTGGTCCCACGCTCGTACAGCTTTATGCCGACGGGTCAGGGGAAGCCTCTGCACCTCAGTCTCCCCTTCCCGGCACGCCAGTGCGAACAACCGCCAAGCTACCCACGTGGGCCCCTATGCTTGTGCGGCTCCACGCTGGCAGACCGCAGAGAAGCCTTCCAGTCCAACACCCCAGCCCCATGGCTCCACGTGCCAGCGGACACTACAGCGAAGTCTCCTCAGCCCAGAGCTCCCAGGCTAGTCCTGCTGAGCGCCCCTGCTCCCAGGACCCCTGAGTCGCCGCGGACAGCCCCGCACAGGCAAGCCCACAGCACCGGGGCCCCCTCCAAAAGGCACCGATCACCAGGCGCGCTGTGCGAACCATGCCCCACGCCCCCAAGGCACCGCCCCCTCTCCGCCGAGCTGGCAGTGCTGGGGACAACAGCGCAGAGCTTCGGTACTCCAGTCCCACGGCTTTATGCCGGCGGGTGTTACAGGGGAGGTGCTGCATTTTCCCACCCCCCCTTCCCAGTGCCTTTCAGCTTGCTAACATGGGGCGACTGCCAAAAACCTGGCCACATGGCACCCCTGTTCTCTTTGCGCCTGCTCAGCTTTGTGTCGCCGGATGCCGCAGGGAAGCGTCTCCGCCGGGACGTCCCCCCGCCCGCATCTGCTCGGCTGGATGCTGGTGAGTCACGGAGAAGCCCCTGCACAACCAGGAGGAGTTCTGAACCCCAGCGGCTGCGAGCCCCGCGCTCTCCGACACCCCAGCACAACCAAGCTGCCTCCTGACACCCCCAGTGGTCATGCCACTACCACTGAGCTAGGAAATCCCATGGTTTGTCCCCCTCGCACAGCAAGAAGTTCCCGACCCTCAGAGTGGGTTGGCAAAAACTGGAAGTTACTGTGCTGGGTTCCCGCTGGCCGCCTCTCAAATGCACCAGGTCCCACTGGCATTACTTCCCTCAGGAAACCCCGTCCGGTCGCGGCCCCCACCCAGGAAATCCCGCACCACTGGGCCAGCCCTGGACATCCCCGCACTCAGTGTCTCCCAGTCGCCGCTACCAGTGGCAGCACCCCCTCTTAGCTTGGGTCGGCAAGCTCTGGAAGTTAATGCACAGAGTGTGCGCCAGAAGCCCACCGCCCTGAGCGCTGTGCATGCTGCCACCCAACACGGAGCAGGTCTCCGGCTCCCTTTGCGCCGGCGGGTTGGGAAAGCTGCCATGACTCCTCGCCCTGATACAGGGCAGTCTTCTCTGATCGGCGATTGTCACCATCACTCCAGTACTCTCTAAATCTGGTGACCCTCAATCTGGTGTTTCTAGGCTTTTGGGTCCCCGTAAATCTAATATGTCTCTATCATACGCGTCCCGCTGGCCACAGGGTCCCCGCTTTCCTCTTCTACGCATCCAGCCAGAAGCTTCTCTGCCCCTCCTCCACACATGTCCTATTGGCCACGGGGTCCCCACTTTCTTCCCTCCCGCCTTATATGTCCCATCATCCAATATCCTGAAGCTCCAACCAGGATGGATCCCGAGTACTACTTGTCTGAAGCTGATATTTGTACACCCAGATTATGGACAATCAATCTGGCCAAAACAATGATGAGGATGGTACTTAACTTCCCCCTCTTCTTTTTAATTATTTCGTCTTTTGCTTGTTTTGGTGTGTTAACCTGCTACTTATCCAGTGACCTGAAGAGAAGTCGATCAAGCTGCTGAACTTGGCCGGGCACACCTCCCTCTCAAAATCTCCCAGGGTCACAGAGATGAAGTTTTTATCCTGGATGAGCCCCTGTTTGTGAGAAACAATGCTCACTTTTAAAATTTCAAAGGTTTACTAAACCTTAACAAAAATACAATAAAGGACTGAATAAGGACTGAATAAGGAAAAATTACAGCGCTGGGAGTCTCCATGACCAGCAGCCATGTGCTCATCCACAAAACGGATGCTCTGCCTTTTACACCCTTAGCCAGTCCCGAAGTTTTGTCAGTCAACTCCTACTCTGCCATCCATTGCTGGAGATTACTTTCTTACATCTTGATTGGAGGTCAGGTGTCATTATGCCATGCCTCCTAGTAATAGGCCGGCCCTCCCCAAATGCCTTGACTAGCAGGGCTATTACAAGGGGGAGGGAAAAGAGGACTATGGGAAGGCATATTCCAATAGTATTGAATCCCACGCCGAAAACCCCAGCTAGCTGAGGGGGCGCGCGATGCCAATAGTCCCAGGGGCGAGGGCCAGCAGCGGAAGGCAACGGCTCCGGTACAGAGACTGGCCCTGTGGACCCTCGCCTAGGGTAGTGACCTTCCTCGGCTTTGGTGGAGGGCTTCACACCCTGCAGCCTGAACTCACGAGCTCCTATAGACCAGCTAAGCCGATCAACGAAGGAGGCGGACAGCGCTCTCTGCAACAACTGTCAGAAGATTTATTTCCAACAACAGGGGGTTGAAGAACTGGGACGGCAGGGAGAACACTGTCAAAGGAGCCGGGGTGCAACCCGGTTAAATACAATGAGGGTGGAGACAAGTGGTACAAAGCTGATTGGACACTCCTAAAGAGGGGCAGAGCACGAGACCAATAATAACAATGGGGAGGAGGAGACAAGGTGGGGAGAAAGACCAGGCACCAATCATCAGCTCAGAGAGACAGAACCTTCCAGGCCCTGGGCCAGGTCTACTGATGACTGACAGACAACATAGAGGGGAATAGGATTCGCGGATTGGTGAATACTGGGGAGAGAGAGAATGATTGAAGGGTATAACTGGGGCGTCCAAAGAAGGGTAAAAGGTGGGGCATGCTCACAACAGATCCATAAAACGACCTGTCCAAATGCGCACAAAAAACAAAACACACCTCAACATCTCCCCCTTTCTTACATAAAAAAAAAGGAAGGGGAAGGGTGGGGACATAAACCGAGAACAAAGCCTGATATGCGGCATTACATAGGGAGTCCATTCAACAGTCTCTGTTAGTCTTGCTCGGGAGCTGACAGAGAAAAACTTTGAAACGGCATGTCGAGTGGAAGAGGAGCTTCTGTCTTTTCCATCTCTACGTACAGGGCGGATTCTACATCCGAGTCAGACCTCTGTGTCATGGCGACTTGATTTACTGCGGCCATGGCGGCCCCCTTTGCAAGGAACTTCTTCAAACAAGACCAAAAAATCAAGAACCTAACAAGCACTAATAACAAGATAAACAAGACAATTAACACATCTTTCAAAACGGATCCCAACCACCCGGATATCCCTAAGCCACCAAAAATATTATCAAACCAATCTGAATTATCTTCTTTAATTTGATATACCATATCTCTCATTTTTTGAATGGAAATCCTCGTGTACTCAGCCCTAGACGTTAAGTTAAAGCAACATAGACCCTCAAACTCCTTGCAAGTATGGTGGTTCAGGAGGAGCAGGAAGTCTATGGCAGCCCAATTCTGCAGTGTTGCGTGCCTAGTTGTTTCCTCGTCTGAGAGGAGGTCCGCTAAGGTCGCTGATGTAAGATTGGCCTGTTTAATCACCCAGCACTCGAGGGCTCCCAATTCCCCGAGTGCCTTTGCCACTCCTGCCCAGGGGAACAAAATCGTGGTGGCCATAATGCGGGGTTTACCCCAATGGGTTACGTACGGATCGCAGTCGGGATTCTGGTCACGGAGATCCCGTTTTTGGTGTGCTAATTCAGAGGTAGAGTTCTTTTTTATCCAATTAATAACTTGAGCTTTATTGGGTGAAAACAGGGACAGCTGACCAAATGTACAGGGCCCTCCGACAAAACGAGAGGGGATGCCCACCCAAGCTCGATTGCCACAAATAAAGAATATACCTTTGGGCAACTCAAGAGCGGGGCCAACAAGAGAGGTTGGGGAGGTAATAAGGATTGTGGCAGAACACCACCGCTTGACCATCAAGGCTGGATTATGTTGTCGAAAGACAGTAAAGGAGCCATTGGCAGGGTCGATCTACCACATAGGGGTAAACTGAAAACAAAAGGAAGCATTTTCGGAAGTGAGAAGGTCAAGCTCCTGGGGTTCGGCGTTCAAGTGTGGAAGATTCCCAACCCCAGCTGACCAGGCTATCCTGGGAAACTGGCCATATGAAGGGTTACTGTGGTGTGGCAAGAGCGGTATAAAGGCGGACCCCAGGGGCTCTGGCAGCTTCTCCGGCAGGAGGGGGATCCCCACAAGGCTCGCAACAAGAGGGCTGTCGGCTGAGTTGCCATCGAGGCAGATATGGTCTTGCCCCATGGCTGACGCGAGGACTTTCCACACATTAACTGGTGGTTGGGAGACAACCCAGAGGTGTCTCAGATGGATGACTAAGACTAGGAAGACGCTCCAACCAGCAGTGATAGGGACACCGGTCTGAGGGGGATGCACTGAAAAAACACGAAACACAGCAATTAAATAAATACTAAAACAACCCAGTCTTTCTAGGGAGAACAAGGGAATGAACCAAGATCTAGAAAGAAGGGGCTGGTCTTCCTTCGCCCCCGCCAACTCACCACCACCACTTGATCCGGATCGCTCGATGGCTTGGAGCTACGTGGAAGGTGAGGCTGCACAAATTTGGATGGGATCCACTGGAGGCCTGAGGGGGTGGACACGCAAGCGTATCCCCTCCCCCAGGTCACCAGGTCATATGGTCCTTCTACTCTCCACGTCTCCGGATCCCGGATAACGACAGGGGGCTTCTTTCTCAACTTAAGATTTTCATGGTAACCAAAATGCCGAATAATGGGTGGATCAAAATTGTCAAAAGAACAGTTAAGAAAATTAAAAGCGAACAAGGCCCTGGACAGTCTTGACTGCGGAGACTCCACCTTAATCGCCAACTGTTGGTGTTCTAAGATCTCCTTCAGGCTTTGGTGGGTCCGCTCCACAATCGCTTGGCCGGTTGGGGAGTGGGGGATGCCAGTGATGTGTTCCACGCCCATTGCTGCAGGAACTCCCTTAGCTCCTTGGATTTGTACGCTGGCCCATTATCCGTTTTAATTGCCTTGGGGATGCCCAACACCGAGAAAGCCTGGATGAGATGTTTTAAGACATCCGAGGCTCTCTCGCCTGTGTGGGCCAAGGCGTAAACAGCACTGGAGAAAGTGTCGACAGACACATGCACATACTTGAGACAGACGAACTGTGCCACATGGGTCACGTCGACTTGCCACAGTTTGCAGCTCGCAAGGCCACGGGGATTGACCCCAGCGGGAAGTGAGGGGAGCTGATCCCGTTGACATTGGGGGCATGTTGCCACAATTGCCTTGGCCTGTTCTCGAGTGATGTTAAACTGTCGAACAAGGCCTGGGGCATTCTGATGATGGAGCTGATGGCTGATCTTAGCCTGGCGGAACACATGTGGGAGTGGCGCCATCTGCACCGGGGCCACAAGGGCATCGGCCTTGCGGTTTCCCTCAGCTATAAATCCAGGCAGATCCGTGTGAGACCTTACATGCATGACATAAAATGGTTGCTCTCGGTGGGAGATCAGCTGGACAAGTTTTGAGAGGAATCAAAACAAAGCTAAATTTTGAACTTCCTCCTTCAGAACTGCATTTTCTGCTCTTGACACTACACTCGCTACATAAGCCGAATCGGTAATTAGATTGAAAGGTACCTTTTTAAACTTTTCAAACACTCTGACTACTGCATCCAACTCAGCAATTTGAGGTGACCCCTCTACCTCTTGGACATCTGACTCCTACTGCTGAGTTTGAGGATCCTTCCAGGTCACTACGGACTTGTGGGACCCTCCGGATGCGTCTGTAAAAATTGTCAGAGCATCGAGGGGTTTGTGACTTTGGATGCTTTTTAAAGATAATCTGAATTGGACTCTTCTATTAAATAATTCGTGAGCTGGGCAGCCCACTTCAATGCGTCTGGTGTAGCTGTCAAGGGCGAATTGAAGATGTTCGTTTGTTCTGAGGAGTTTGTTAAATACTCTAATTTGGAACTTCCCATCCTTTAAATCGACGGATATATGTATGCATGCAAAGTCTACACCAGCCAACTCTCTGATCCGGTATCTAGCTTTTTGCATCAGTTCCGCTATCAACTCCTGTGGCGGTGTCATTCTCTTGGATCGATGATGGCTGAGGAACACCCACTCTATTATTAAGAGGGGGTCACTCGCACCTCGATCCTTCTTCCCCTTTCCCCCTGATGATTTGGGGGCTTTGTGCCTTCCTTTCCACTGGAAAATCAGCCCATGCAAGTGTGGCAGTTTGCCTAGGATAATGAATCGGAATGGCCGATCAGGGCTACAACAACGGGCTTGCCTGGATATCAACATGCCCTGAATTTTCTCCAGTACTCTTACTGCCTCGGGGGTGAGCTCCTTGGGAGAACTGAGCTCCCCTCCCCCTTCCAATAGTTTGAAAAGGGGGGCCAGGTCCTCGGTGGTGACACCCAGCCAAGGCCTCACCCAACTTAAGGTCCCACACAGTTGGTGGACATCGGCCAAGGTCTTAATTCGTGTGTTTATTGCCAATTTTTGCGGAACAATGGTCCGCTTCCATATTTCAAGGCCAAGGTACCTCCAAGGCAGCATCCGTTGAATCTTTTCGCTCTGGAGTTCGAATCTGGCAGCAATTAACGAATCCGTCACTCGTCCAAGCGCGTGGTTCAGGATGTCGTCGTTGGGGGCACACACCAGCGCGTCATCCATGTAATGATAAATAAAAACATTGGTAAATTGTTCTCGCACCAGAGCCAGCAAGGAAGCAACGTACCATTGGCAAATAGTTGGACTATTTTCATTCCTTGTGGAAGAACGGTCCAATGGTACTGCTTCCTTGGGGCTTCACGGTTTAGGGTAGGCACCGTGAAAGCGAAGCGTGGGGCATCGTCCGGGTGCAGGGGAATCTGGAAAAAACAATCTTTTATATCTACTACGACCAGATTCCAGTTTTGGGGGAGCATCGCAGGGGATGGCATTCCT
>VZSU01000312.1:277474-288162 GCA_013398715.1 Nesospiza acunhae
TTTTCTGAGGTCATGAAGGAGCCTCCCTTTGTCGTTGTTAGGTTTCTTTATGACAAAGATGGGCGAATTCCAACAAGATGTGGATTCTACAATGTGCCCTCTGCAGAGCTGCTCCTCCATGAGCTCATGGAGCGCCTTCAATTTCTGTTTATTGAGCGGCCACTGTTCCACCCAAACTGGTTTATCCGACAGCCAATGAAGTGTTTGGGTGGGGCGCCCTTCAGTGGCCGCTACTGAAAAACCAGGGGGGCCGGAAAGTCAATTTTGGCTCCCCACTGCGAAGGGGCATCTCTCCCCTACAGGGGTTCCATGTAGTCCAAAACGAATGGACAAACTTGTGCCAATTGTCCATCCGGCCCCGTAATTTGAATGATGCTCTTGGATTGTTTGGCCAATCGGACACCCCCTACACCCTGAACGTGACTAGGCACGCTCCGCAAATCCCATTGTGACGGCCACTCCCGGGAGGGAACGATCGTCACGTCCGCTCCGGTATCGAGAAGGCCTCTGACCATGATCTTTTGGTCTCCCTTTTGGACAAAACAAGACAATCTAGGTTTAGACTCGTTGATCTTCTCTACCCAGGAAACTGTTGGTACCTTCGTTGCCGTGACCTGCGGGTTTCGAAAAGAAGGAAGACCGGAACGTTCCTCGGGATCGTCTGGGTCCCACTCACCCATTTGTATATAATCTATGAGATCAACAGGAATAGCTTGCACAATGATGGTACCTTTAGACAGAACCAATGGAGGGTTCGTACAATATAAATCTAGGTGGAAATGGTCATGGTCAGAGGCTGACAGTGCTGGCCAGATGTGTATCTCTGGAGGTGTAAATTTTGTGTCCCCAAGGACGAGATACCTGTTGTCAAGACGACTCCAGTTGTTCGGGCCATCGGGAGAGGCTGTAAGACACACGGGGTCATGATCACGCAAATGAAGATCACTGGTCAGCCTCAGCCTGAAAGGAGAACACGTAGAGAATGTGGTCAAGATAGGTAAATGAGGTCTATTAAAAATAAAGTCGAGATCCAGTGTGTGTTGGTCAAAAACAGTGGCAATAGGGAAAATGTCAGCCGGTGATGGAAACGGCTGAGTTGGCGGCGGCAGAGGTCCCCCTACATTCCCCTCCCCACATGAACGAGGTTTTGATGTTTCCCCGCCTAACTTATGTTTTCGTGCAGGGGGGGGCTGCGCTTCCTCGTTAGTTTTTTTTGTCAGCTCTCTCTCCCTTTATCTCCTCCCTCTTTTTATTCTTTTTGAACTCGTGAAACTCTGCCCTTAGGGGGCAGTCCGGCATCCAGTGCCCTTTTTGGCCACATAAGTGGCACGGTGGTAAGTCTCATCGCGCTGTCCCCGGAATTGTGGCAGGGCAGGCTGCAACTGCTTCGAGATTCTCCTCGTTGGTAGAGACATCCAGTACAGCAACTCTTTTCTGCGAAGGTTTGCTGGCGTCTGGGGCCATCGTAGGAACTTTCACATCGCACGCTTCCAGCATATCCTGTAGCATGGGTGGTGGATGCACTGGAAGACTCAAAAGGATAGTCTTACAAACATGGTTAGATTTTGTCATTGCTATCTCTTTTACTAAAGGCCCTCTTGCTGCTTCATCTAACACTTGTTGTTCAATTGCACACCTGACTCTTTCTACAAACAAATTGAAAGGCTCATTATCATATTGATATAATGTGGAGTAAGATGGGAACAACGTGGTGGTGCGCATTCCTAAAAAAGCCAGTTCAGCAGCTTTGGCAGTCCTTTGCAAATTGTCAAAGGAGATTTCGGTTGCAGCAACATGCCCATCGGACCACCTTCCCCTCCCAAGTAGATGATCCTTTGATATTGTTTCCCCCTCACTATCAGTGGCTGACATTGGGTTACCCCAAATAACAGGCAGTATCTCCACTACTCTCTTCTCCCAGGCTCTTTCCCATACCGAAAAGTCAGTGGGATTTAGGAGGCAGGAGAAAAGAGAGCAGAGATCTGCAGGGGTGACAACTGTTTCAATGATAGTAGCTTTTAACAATCCTTTGAAATACTCATTATTTTTTCCAAATTCTTTTTGCGCTTTACATAAATCTTTTATAGTACCATGGGGAATAGGTGTCCATTGGGCAGTAACTTGCCCTTCCATAACAAGGGAGGGGAAATAGGAAACTGGGGCAGCAGTGATGATATTCGGGGTTTCCTTAGATTGCCTTTTGTTCCTATATTTGCTGAGCTCAAGGTTAGCAGGATAAATGGCCTTTCCCCCGGTCGCCGGTTGCAAATGATGGGAAGTGCCGGATGCCCCGTGGGAAAAAATGGCGGTCCCGTGGGAAGCGGAGGAACAATCGTGGGAAACCGGAAGCACAGTGGCAGTGACGTCACTGGGTGGACTCTGACAAAAAGATTGGATTTGGGAGGGAGCAGGGGGAGGAACTGGAGGAGGAGCTGATGGGGGAGGGGCTTGGGAGGCGGGGTTGGAGGTGGAAGACCGAAGGGGTTGCAACAATGGAAAAAGGGGTTGTGGGGAGAAGAAGGATTTTGGCGCCACAAAGCCATGCGGTCCTCTCCATCTTCTTGGCTGACGGTGCCATTTTGTGGAGAAGAGGCCGGTAACTGACTAAACAGGGGTTGAACTGGGTGCTGAACGGGGGAAAAGGGGGATGGATCAGAGGGTTTTGGGAGAGAAGCTGCATCCATCCAGGCCCTTGGATAGCTGCAGCAAGAGGGTTCAGAAACCTGAGAAAGGCCAGGGGATGGATGGACAACCTGCCCGGTGCTGTCGGGGGCTGCCTGTCTCAGGGACTGAGATTTTTTCAGGGTAGCTAGGTGGGAAGGAGGTTTAGGGTTCTGGGGAATAGGGTGCTTCAAACTGGATGGATCCTCTAATTTTCCCCTTTCTTTTTTCTTTTCTATAGCAAGTTTGATTTGCATTGCCCAATATAAATGTTTAGTGCACGAGGTTTCCCCTGCTTTAGAGAAACGTTCTAATTTATCAAGGATTTCCCGCCAAAAACGAAGGCTTTGAAAGTTCTCCAGGGAAACCTCTGGGAAATTCGAGAAGATCCATTTAATCAGCTTTTTTAAACTCCTTTTTATCAAAGGAATAATCACAGCTAACAAGGAAACTTATAACTTTATACAATGCCTCGTTCTGTGCAGAGGAGAGATGCGCGCCCATCTCTAGGTGTCAAATGTCTGCACAAATCACAACCAGTTACTGAAAGTAAGAAAAAACAAGCAAACACTTCTCCTTGCAACTGAACCCTTGGCCAAGGTGCCGCGGAACACCTAGAAAGCGAGAACAACCTTAGGGCTGGGCAGAACAGCACACTAAGGAGGTACAAGGCCCCCCAAAGAAGGGGGAGGGTTAAAAAACAGCAAGGGGGTAAAGCTGGGAACGCATGAAGCGAAGCGTGCAGGGAAAGGGAAAGGAAGGGATCAAGGAAAAAAAAAACCCTACACCTCGCTGTAGGACATGAGGCGCGAGGTAGGGAATCGGAGGAACTTTACCAGACAGAAGCAGGAGAAACAGAAGGAAAACTGGAACTGGTGGAGTCGATCAGCAAGCCGAACTCCTGGTCGCGAGGAGGTGGAGGCTTTGATCTCCTGGAGCTCAATCCACTTAAATGTGGATCTGCTGCGACAGGAGTGAGCAGGCGGCCGGTAGACTTGTACAAGTCTGACTGTAAATCCAAAAGTTGCCGAGATGGAACTTCGGAGATAACAGCAGACGCACTGTTCTGCTGGTCACGGAGGATGCGAGTGGCGCTCAGCAGCACTTGAGTCGAGGTGGAGGGTCGACAACGTTGGGCGCCACTCTCTATTGAATACTGCCGAAAACCCCAGCTAGCTGAGGGGGCGCGCGATGCCAATAGTCCCAGGGGCGAGGGCCAGCAGCGGAAGGCAATGGCTCCGGTACAGAGACTGGCCCTGTGGACCCTCGCCTAGGGTAGTGACCTTCCACGGCTTTGGTGGAGGGCTTCACACCCTGCAGCCTGAACTCACGAGCTCCTATAGACCAGCTAAGCCGATCAACGAAGAAGGAGGCGGACAGTGCTCTCTGCAACAACTGTTGGAAGATTTATTTCCAACAACAGGGGGTCGAAGAACTGGGACGGCAGGGAGAACACTGTCAAAGGAGCCGGGGTGCAACCCGGTTAAATACAATGAGGGTGGAGACAAGTGGTACAAAGCTGATTGGACACTCCTAAAGAGGGGCAGAGCACGAGACCAATAATAACAATGGGGAGGAGGAGACAAGGCGGGGAGAAAGACCTGGCACCAATCATCAGCTCAGAGAGACAGAACCTTCCAGGCCCTGGGCCAGGTCTACTGATGACTGACAGACAACATAGAGGGGAATAGGATTCACGGATTGGTGAATACTGGGGAGAGAGAGAATGATTGAAGGGTATAACTGGGGCGTCCAAAGAAGGGTAAAAGGCAGGGCATGCTCACAACAGATCCATAAAACGACCCGTACAAATGCACACAAAAAACGAAACACACCCCAACACAATAGCATCACTATACATCTACAAAATTTCTCCAATAACATCATTACACATCTACAAAATTTCTCTAAATATACACATAATATCCATCTCGTAATTGTGAGAGCGAACGATCACATTACTCGTCTGTAAGAGACACCACTGACTCTGCTGAGAGTTCCATCTACCTCCAGTTGGCTTTACACTTTATCAACCAGATCTTACTCAGGTCTCAATCATTTAATCTGGATCTGCAGTGCAAAATACAATCCCAATCTCTCAACTGTTTCTGGGTCAGTTAGCAGCTTTTAAAATTACCAGATCAGATACCTGGTAAAGTGTCTAGCAGCAGGTCCGGAGAGACTTGAGTGATGGCCAGAAAGATCTGGCTCTAGCTGACAGGCTTTTTGTCTCTGTCACAGCCATCACAGGAAAGCCTTGGTAACCAGAGGCCTAACTCATATAAAAGTTATGGCTCAAACAGACACCCAGCTTTAACTTGTCAAAAAATGTACGGCTGAAAGATAAACCACAAATTCCTTAGAGATACAGTATCTACTAGTAGGTGATTCCTTTGCAATGCTTATAAATCAAATTGAGGTTATTTAATTCCACTTAGTTTGTGTGATCTTTCCTTTGTATTGTGAAAGAGTTACTGTAAATCAATCATGGTCATGCACCCAAAGGCTCCCAAGTTTGTTTCCATGTGTTTACAAGTGCATAAGCACTTGACTTCACATCTCACTACACCAATGCATCTGAAAAGGTTTAAATGAACCTTTCCTTCACTTCTTCCAGTTCTTTTTAAGCCAGTATATTTTGATGTATATACTATGTCAATGATGTCCTGCAGGTTGCAAGAAACTCAATATCTGAATTTAGGCATTGACTGAGTTCTCAGTAGTCCAGAATGAGTTAGTCAACTTCTTCAACTCAGCCTTGCCAGATATCTGGGTTTCATTGGAGTGGCATGTCTTTTCTGGGTAGTTTCCAATTTCATGGGTTTCAATGCAACCTGGGTCCAGGTAGAAATCATATATTCTTGTGAGGATATTAATTGCCAAAGTGATGTTTCATGCTTAATCACTCCCAAATTCGCTCTGCAAAATATAACAGAAAATTAAAATATCAATTTCATTACAGAGAACACCTCTCTGAGTTCCAGGAAGATGGAAATATTAGCTATGTTGTGCATCTGACTTTGCTCGCAGGACAAGATTTAGGCAACATAGTGACTCTACTCCAAGAAATGCTTGGACAGCAATGGGCTTGGACTTGGATAAATTGCTCTCACTACTGTTTGCACTATGTTTCTTGGAAAATTAAGAAAAAAGAAAGCAATACTAAAGGACTATGAAATAACAGCACAACAGCAAAGACCATCAGTGGAGTACAGTAAGGTTTTTTGCATAAAAAAATTTTCCACCACTTTGTGTGCATATGCATGCAAACACAAATATGTTACAACTTTGCAACATTACTTAGATAGAGTAAGTATGGATACCACTCTCCATAATTCTGGATGATTTACAAGGCCATGCTAATAAATACCAAAACTCTCAAGACTTCTGAGTCTGTTTTTGCCTGGTTTGGATGTGTTGTGAAGCCAGCAATCCCTATTGGCATCAGTAGGTTTTGCAAGAGTCAATTTTTATAATAAACAGGATAATTAGGAACAAAACATCTTCTGAAACCCCTACACAGCTTTATGGGAGATGTAAAATCTTTTGTTAACTCAACTGAGAGGATAAAAGAAAAGGGAAGCTTTCAAATTTGTGACCATTTCTTAATATGCCAGTTGCATAAGGGATACAAACTTCCTGCAAACTTTATCTCTTGCACTGAGGCCATGCTACCCACAACAAAATTATTATAAAACTGACTTAAGAGAATTTAAATATTTTATTTTTATTGACCTAAAATTAGGCTCTTCATTTTTTGACACAACCATGTACATTCTTGCTTAGGATATTAATGATTTATAGTGGTCATGTGCTGGAGTGCTTGAGAGAGGAAAGCCCGGCTGGAGACCACAGACCCCAGCAGCTGTTCAGAGCCAGATGCCCTGAGCCCTCTCCGGCTGAGGGGAGAGGCTGCCTCAGAGGCTCGGTCCCGCGAACAGGAGCGATCCAAGGAGCGCCAGTGAAAGCGTGCGGAGAAATGATGTTCGGGAGGCAGTTACTTTTCCTGCAGCGGGGAAAGGCGGGAAAAACCATAGCAACAACTGACTGGCAGGGGAAAGCCCGGGGAATTGGGGGAGGAGAGCCTGAGGCAGGCACCATCTTGTACAATATGATTAAATACAAAACTAACATTTTAACTTCATACAACATTAAACTTTTAAAACTTGCTCAAACGTCCACAGCTGCAGCCACGCACAGCCACATCTCCCCCTTTTTACACAAATAAAAAAGGAAAAAATAGAGGAAACTATGAGGTTTACGGAAATAAAAGGAAAAGTTCAGTCGACATTAATATAAAGGGGTTCTTGGGTGGGTTGGGGGGAGACAGAGGCATCGAGTTCTTCCATCTCGACTTTGATGGTATCATCGAAGCGGCGGACTGCGTTGACGCTTGGTGACGAAATCATCTGGTTTAAAAACTTCTTTAAAAGTGTCCAAAGTAAACAACCCAGGATACTAACAGCAAGAAGAATGATTAAAATTAAAATCATGTCTCTGAAAACGGACTTCGCCCACGAGGAGATGTCCAACCCAGAGAAGAGGTCGTCCAGCCAGCTCCCAGTCTCCTGCTTGATGGAATTGACCAGGGTCCGCATCTCTCCCAGTGCTTTTTCCACGTCGGTAGCTTTAGTTGATAGGTTGAAACAGCACAGACCCTTGAACTCCTCGCATCGGTGGTGATGGAGGAGCAGCAGATAATCGAGCGCCGCTCGATTCTGCAAAGTCGCCTGCCTGGTAATCTTCTCATCATGGAGAAGGCTCGCGATTGCCATGGAAGTGGCATTCGCCTGTTTGACAGCTCCGCATTCTAGATGTCCCAATTTGCCCAAAGCCTTCGCGGCCACAACTCCAGGCAAGAAAAATGAAGCTGCTGCTCTTTTAGCATGACTCCAATGATTAATTTCAGCATCACAGCTTGGGTCGAATTCAACCAGGTCGCTTTTGGTACGAATTGAAGATTGCTCTGGAGAATTTGGCTGCCAATCGGATTCTCTTTGGGCGCTGGGCGTGAACAGGGACACATGGCCAATCGTACATGGACCCCCTACAAGGTGGGAAGGGATGCCGCTCCATGCTCAGTCGCCGCAAGTGAAATAAAGGCCTTTGGGAAGGGTAACAGGGTAGAAATCTGCGGTGGATGGCCCCCGGATGTTGAAGCTCTTTCGGCACGAGAAATATGAAGACAGTGCGGAGCGGGGGGCCACTTGGATCCAAGGGGATTTGGGGTGGTCACTTTTAAGGAAGGATTGGGGGAGGGCAAAGTTAACATAAACTGAGGCGTTGGTGACACCGAGTAGTTTGAACTCGAGGGGGGGGTCCGGAGAGATGGAAGAGAGGGCGATGGTTCGGTTCCAGACCCACGTGGGATCTGAAACCTTGCCCAAGCTGTCCAGGGCCCGCCCCCAGGGGAAAGGGAGAGAGGAAGGGGAGAGCGGGATCCCTACCAAGCAGGACGACAAGGGGTCTGTAGCTGTCTCAGCACTGAGACAGATGTGGTCCTGGCCAAGAGACTGGGCCAGCGTCTCCCAGATGTTTCTTGTCGCTGTCGGGGCTGGTTCTGGGGTGGACGCGGTGATCAACACTAGCAAAGTGATGGTGGTGATGGTCACTGTCACCGATTTCTCCTCCATTTCGGTGGGCGAGGTCTAAAACATAACATTAACAAACAATTAAAAACAGGCATCTTTTGCCTCGGGGTGGGGGGGTAAAGGGGTACAAGTGATGGTAAAGGGTGACCTGGAACAGGATAAGAGAGGTAGAGGTTTAGGGTTTCCTTTTCCGCCACCAACACGCTGATGTGACTTGACGGACTGATTGCGTTGTCTGGGTTGTCCAAGGCACAAAGGGCCTGACCCACTTGGAGGGAACCCATCTGGGACCTGAGGGGGTGGATACGCAGGCGTACCCCCTCCCCCAGGCCAATAAATCAAAAGGTCCCTCAACTCCCCAGGTCTCCGGATTTCTTACCAACACCGGGGGCTTCTCCTTCGGCTGCAGCTTCCGGTGCGCCTCGAAATGCCTCAAAATCGGCGGATTGAGGTTCTCAAAAGAGCAATTTAAAAAATTGATGCTGAAGAGTGCTCTCGATAACTGGGAATGTGGGGACTCCACCTTCCGGATCGGGGGGAGACGTGCTAACACGCTCTTGATCCGTTGGTGGGTCCTCTCCACCACAGCTTGTCCAGTGGGGGAATAGGGGATGCCCATTTTGTGCTCTATTCCCCATCTCTGTAGGAAAGCTCGGAGTTCCCTAGAAGTATAGGCGGGCCCGTTATCTGTTTTCAGGACTCTAGGGATGCCCAACACGGAGAAAGCTTGGAGGAGATGACGCTCAACATCCAGGGCTCTCTCCCCTGTGTGGGCAGAGGCAAAGACAGCGCTGGAGAACGTGTCCACGGAGACGTGGACAAAACGGAGGCGGCCAAATTGGGGAACATGGGTGACGTCCATTTGCCACACCTCGCAACTGGAGAGCCCCCGAGGGTTGGCTCCAGCGGGCCAGGATGGAAGTTGGTCCCGCTGGCACTGGGGGCATGTGGCCACAATGGCCTTGGCCTGATCACGCGTAAGTTGGAATTGGCGGACCAGACCAGGCGCGTTCTGATGGAACCACTGGTGGCTCAGCTTAGCTTGCTGGAACACTTCAGGGAGTGGGGCCATCTTGGCGGCTGCTGCCATGGCCCAATCCACGGGATCTGCTAGCAGAGCGCTAGCCTGCTCGGGGTCTCCAGCCAAGGCATCAGCCTGGCGGTTCCCCTCTGCAATGATCCCGGGAAGATCAGTGTGTGATCTTACATGCATCACGTAGAACATTTGCTCCCGGTGGGAGATGAGCTGGATCAATCTTTGGAGCAAATTGAACAAAGCCGGATTGGAGACTTCCTGGAGGACAGCATTCTCAGCTCTCGCAACTACACCGGAGACATAGGCAGAGTCCGTGACCAAATTGAACTCTTGATTTTTTGAATGCCCGGACGACTGCGTCCAACTCGGCTACTTGAGGAGAGCCCTCAACGATGGAAATGTCCATCTCCCACCGCCGAGTTTGTGGGTCTCTCCAAGTCATTACTGACTTGTGAGTCCTACCAGACGCGTCTGTAAAAATGGTCAGAGCATCCAACGGAACTCTACTGTGGACCCTCTTGGTAGAAAATTTGAAACAATCCAGATCAGACCCAAACAATTTGCAAGAGGGCCACGCTATGTCGATTTTCCCAGTGTAATTGGCGAGAGCGAATTGCAACACTTCGCTCTCCTCCAAGAGATTGTTCAACATAGCCAATTTGAATTTACCATCTTTTAATTCAATTGGGATGTGAATGCATGTAAAATCAACACCTGCCAACTCCCTGATCCGCGATCTTGCTTTGCGGATGAGTTCTGCCACCAGCTCGTGTGGCTTTGTGATTCTTTTGGGCCTGCGGTAACTGAGGAAGACCCACTCTATGATTAAAGAGGGGCTCATCAGTACCCTGGCCCTCCCCGTTTTTTCCCGATGTCTTGGGCTTTCTCTGGGGCCCGTTGCACTGGTATATAATACCATGGAGGTGCGGCAGTCTTCCCAAAATGACAAATTTGAAGGGCAGGCCCGGGTGGTAATGATGGGCCTGCCTTGCCTCAATGATCTTCAACAAGTTCTCCAGTCTCTCTTTTGCCTCTGGGCAGAGTGCCCTAGGAGAACAAAGCTCCTCACCCTCCCCTCTTTTTAGCAAATCGAGGAGGGGGGCCAGGTCTTCGTTGGTAATGCCCAGCCAGGGCCTCAGCCAATTCAACGCCCCACACAGAGAGTGGGCGTCCGCTAGAGTTCTCACCGTAGGGTGAATCACTAATTTTTGATGAACAACGGTCCTCTTTGTGATTTCGAGACCCAAATACTTCCAGGGGGGCATCTTTTGAATTTTGTCCTCCTGAAGCTCGAACCCTACAGAGACTAGGCAATCGACAACACTGGAAAGAACTGAGGTCAGCAATTCATCGTTGTGAGCACAGACCAGAACATCATCCATATAATGTTGGATGATAAC
>VZSU01000312.1:289834-304244 GCA_013398715.1 Nesospiza acunhae
GGTTTCAGGGTCCCCGCTGGAAAGGCGGCTGCAGCGGTGGCAGGGGAGGAGATGTCTTCCTCCAGGACGTCTGCGAAAGTGACTTTCTTCTTGGCGTCATTGCTGACGCGTTGCAGCTGCGGCACTCTCGTCGCGCAGACGTCCATCATCTCTTGCAACGAGGGACGTGGGTGGAGAGGCAGGCTGAGGATTGCAGTCTTGCAAGCCGTGTTTGCGTTTGAGGCTGCAATCACTCGCACCAGGGTGTCTCTCTCTCCCCCCTCCACGCCCTCGAAGTCAGCCGCCGCTTGCAGCCGATCGATGAAATCATCAAACGGTTCTGTGGGACCCTGAAAAAGATGGGAAAGCGGGACCGGCGGCACCCCCGTAACAACTTTAATAAAAGCTTTTTCAGCCTCCATGGCACTCCTCTGGAGGGCAACTGTGGGGATCGACTCGGCACATTTCCGCCCCTGCTCCCAGTCTCCCCTCCCCATTAGGTGGTTGATGGACAATCTCTGCCCGTCCCCATCTTCCCCCCAGTCTGAACTTTCCCAAAGCTTTGGCAACAGCTGCTCTAGCAGCCACTGCCAATTGTACTCCCAGCGGGAGTATTGAGCTTGGGAAAGTAGACTTTGAAAGATCTGCTTGATGTCTCCCAGAGTCAGCTCATTTTCAAGAAGAGTGGCATGGAGCTGACTCCAGAAGTACTCACTCCGGTTCCCGTAATCTTTTTGCGCTTTACACAACTCCTTGATGGTGGCCCTGGGAACCGGGGCCCACCGCACTTCATGCATCCCACCTTGCAAGCGGTGGTATGGCACCGGGGCCACCGTGATGGAATCGGGTGGGAGGTTGGTCGGAGTTCCCACGCTCTCCCCCGGAATTCCCACGCCGGCACAAGATGGCGGATCGTGGGAAACTGGAAGGGAGGCGGGAACTTCCCGTCCTGTGAGGGCGGGGCCTGGGAAGCTGATGTTGGGGGCTGCGTGGGAGGGCGGGAGAGCTCCCGCCCCCTGGGCGGAACAGGGGGCAGGGATTGACTCTTGGGGTGGGATCAGGGGAGCAGGCGGAGTCAAAGGGCCAGGAGGAGCCACTGGTGGGAAAACAGGAGGAGCGGTGGGAGGGAGAAGGGGGTGGGTAGTGGGAGGGACAAGAAGAGGGGCAGTGACAGTGGGAGGGGAAGCAGGGAGCTCAAGGGAGGGTTTGGGAGGAGCGAGGGTGTCCCACGGGAGGGACGGGACAGGTGGCGGGAAGACTAGGGGGTTTTGGGGAGGTGGCAGAGGAGGGGAAAGTCCTCCTTGCCGCAGCGGTCCAGGGTGCCCGACATCTTGAGCTTCATGGAGCCCATTTTGTGCCGGGACCCTAAACCGGACTTTTGTACCAACTCGGGGAGATTTTAAAACTTGGAAACGGGGGTTTGGGGAAGGTGAGGGAAGGGGAGAAACAGCCGGCGTCCTGGCCATTGGACGCGGGCTGTTGGGGGTCCGGTAATCCTGAGGAAGACCAGGACGATGGAACTGGTCCTGCCCGCTGTGGTCGGGGTCTGTCTTCCTCAAGATCCCGGGTCTATTTAGGGAAAAACGGGGAGAGGGCTGAGGGGTTGGAACACGGGGTTTAGGGAAAGATGAACTGCTAAAACTTGAAAAACTGGGGGGTCGAGGCGGCGGTGCGGGGCATTCTCCCAGTTCTTTTCTCTGCTTCTCTCTCAGAACCACTCTCAGAACCCAAAGGATCTGAGTCACCCAATGTAGGTGCTTGTCTAATTTTAATTTATCTTTGGCTGAAAGCTCCCCCGACCTGGCTAAATCTGAAAATTTGCGGAGGACGCCTTCCCAAAGTGAAAGGCTCCTAAATTGGTCGGGGGTGACATCTGGGAACTGGGAGAAGACCCACTGTACAAGTTTGCGCACTCGCCTCTCGTTAACTTGAACATCTGCATTAACTAATAACGCCGTAACCTTTAAAACAGCCTCCCGCTGGGCGGCCGACAGCCTAGCACCCATAGCTGTCTGTCAAGGGCGACCCAGCAGCCACAGAAACCGAGGGGAACGTGTGGAGGGACGTAGGGCAAAAGACGGAAACGTGAACAGAAGAAGAGGTTAAAAGAGCTTGGCTAAAACAAGCTCGCAAATAGACTAAACAGAAAGGAAAGGACAGCCACCACTTCTAGACCCCAACGGGCGTGCGAGCGCACAACGCCGAACAGGAGAATTAAAAAGACGGGGGGTGAGCCGAAGACAGGAGGGAAAAAAAGGGGAAGAGAAAGGGAGCGGCTCACCAATTCCGAAGGGGTGGAGAAAGGGATTGGTTCCTGCGGCCTCCGCACGACGACCGGCTCCAGGTGCAGGAGAGGCGTCCGGTCGTGGATCCCTCCGGAGCGCAACCCCGAGTGACCCGGGTCTGCTGCGACGGAGGGTGTTGGCGCGCCCAGGGAAGACTTCAAGGATGTCTTCAGTCCCGTGGGGGGACCTAATCCACTGTGGGACCATCAAAAAGGCCACGCCCCACGTTGGGCGCCACGCCAACTGCTGGAGTGCTTGAAAAAGGAAAGCCCGGCTGGAGGCCACAGACCCCAGCAGCTGTTCAGAGCCAGGAGCCCTGAGCCCTCTCCGGCTGAGGGGAGAGGCTGCCTCAGAGGCTCGGTCCCGTGAACAGGAGCGATCCAAGGAGCGCCAGTGAAAGCGTGCGGAGAAATGATGTTCGGGAGGCAGTTACTTTTCCTGCAGCGGGGATATTTATTTGAGGAAAGGGAGGTACAGGATCCAAGGGAGGCTGAGGAAAAGCAACCGAGGGGAGGGGTTTGAACACAACTTATAAAGGGTTGTCAGGGGGAGGATCTCCACGCCCCTGAACCAATGGCAAAACAAATACATTTCATAAGCATACAGAACTAGCAAATCAGGAGGGAGCATGGGAGGGGACACCAAAGGAGGCCCAATCACCTGGGCTTCTAACAAGATCTTTCTGGAAAGGGGGAATGGCCCAGAGGTGATGGACTGAATAGTAATTACTCAAATGGGGAGGGGAAAAGAGAGATAATGATCAAAACAAGGAGGGGTTAACACAATTGACACAAAAATTGCAACAAAAAGGCAGGAAAAACCATAGCAACAACTGACTGGCAGGGGAAAGCCCGGGGAATTGGGGGAGGAGAGCCTGAGGCAGGCACCATCTTGTACAATATGATTAAATACAAAACTAACATTTTAACTTCATACAACATTAAACTTTTAAAACTTGCTCAAACGTCCACAGCTGCAGCCACGCGCTGCCACAGTCATGTGTTCAAACTAAACTGGCTTCAAGGCTGTGTTGCTCTTCTGGTTCTTTCTATTTTCTTTTCTTTTTGTATTCCATTTTGTCCTGAGAAACCTTTTATTTCAGTGGCTTTTTTCCATTTTGTAGACCTAAATCTTCTACTGATAAAATCAGTGAGACCTATGTCACTGGTGGTTGAAGAAGTACAACAAAGACGTATTTCTTGACTAAAATACATGAAGCAAAGGTTCTTCATGTGATTTTAAAGGCAGGTTCATGCAACCTTTTCTTCAACAGATTAACTTGCCTCCTTACCTACACAACTCATTACACTTCTCTACTTAAATAAGGAGTAAACACCATCATGTATCACAACTTCTTTGCGTGAGATCACTAATGGATAAAGGAAATGTCTAGCTGTGGCAATATTGCAAAATAATGTCTGGCCTTTTTGTGAATGCATGATAGGGAAAAAAATCTGTATCCAGTAGTTAGGAATAGCACTCCACATTTGAATATATAATACCCTATATAATTTGAATAAATTATATCTAGAAGTCAAATATTCTTATTCCATCATTTTTTTGATCAATAAGTGTATACCTGACCTTAAATGTAGTACTAATTATTTTAGTACTAATATTTTAATTTTTGTTGTAGCCTACTAATTGCACCAGCTGTACTCATGCATTGTTGAAGGAAGGTTAATAAACAGTAGGGAAAAAATAGACGTCTGAAATTCAAACTGCAATTAGTCCAGATTTTGTAATGTTTTTTGTATCTGTAATAAATGCATTTTATGTTGTTCAAAACTAGATATTTTAAATACATTATCTTGTCCTTTGATAAACAGAAATAATTTTAAGACACAAAAGACCTCATGGCACAATTTAATGCCACACCAAGCAGTTTACAAGAGAGGAATTTTGATAATATTTTTCCCTGCAGATTAAAACCAGAAAAATAAGAAAGAAAATAAGAGGAATGTGGAAAGGGAGGCAATAGACAAAGAGGGTGGAAGCATCATATTATTCTAAATAATCTTTGCTATAAGTTTTGATCTAGAATGAGAATTATTTGATGGGTTTATCTACTAAATACCAAAATATATAATCAAGACAACAGAATCTTTTTTTCCTGGGTAATCTGAAAAACAGGTACTTGGCTCTTAGCAGTGTAAAGTCAGGTAGTGTGCAACTGGCTTGTTTTGTCGTAGTAGTGCTAGGAGAGCCTGATAAGGAAAAATAAGAAACTATCATTGTGTTAATAGCAAAGTTAATGCCAAAATAAAGTAATATTTACCCTGCAGGAGTAGCAGCTGTGTTGTACTATTGAATTCAGTGGCCTACAAGGTTCTTAGCAATGAACACAACCAGCTGTGCCTGGCAAGAAGAGGTGACTTGCAGCACCTTGATACAGGCTCAAAATTAACTAATTTTTAATGGTTGTATAATTTTCCATTTATAAATGGTTACCAGTTCTTTTCAGTATTCTTGTAACAGACATTGGTACTGGCACCTTGTACATTTTTGGGGTTTTTATTGTTGGCTTGTTGCTGATGGTTAGCTGAAGAGAAACTTTCAGGTTCTGTTAGAGGAACCTCAGGGCTCTGTTTTAGGCAGTTCAGCCTAACAGAATTAAGCCTGACATGTTTCAAGTCTAGTACTTTGTAGAATAAACATAAGACAATGGTTTAGATTTCTAATACAATTCCTGAACTGTATGAGACTCAAACTTTCCCAATTGCTTTGCACATCTATAAATAAAGACCATAAAAGAAGAGTACAACAGGATAAATTGACGTAAATTTGAAATCCGCTGCAGCACATTAAATGGTGCAGTCTCACTGAAACAAAAGGTGACCCTGTGGCTTCTTGCAGTTTGAAGCTAATTGTTTTCATCAGGATGGGATTATCTGGATGTTTACTGTAGTGTCCCACCAGTAAGGCTTCAGTAACTGAGCTGGCTTGCAGAGAATGAGCCCATTTTGCAGCAAAACAGCAGGCTCAGACATCACCTATTCTGCTCTCCAAACTGTCATGCATAAAAACTTCATTGTGATAAATTCAACTTGAAAGCAACTAAAGGCTATAAGAAGGAGAGGCTATAAGAAAAACGTGCTGCCAGCACTGGCAAAAGCTGACCTGGAAAGTAGGTTCAGAGACAGGAGAATAAAAGACCAGGACCCATGAACATAGCGTATTGTTTAATGTTTAAGTATGATTCCCGTACCAGCAAAAATAGCAAATGTGATGTAAATTTATTTAAATAGATTCCACAGCTTAAAAGTTTGCCAGCCACTCTTAGCCAACTTTCCCAGCACTCTGATTCGTTACTTAAAGTGGAAATCTAATGACATATAGTCATCATTGTAACAGCTCCTTTGCAGAGACACAATGATGATTAATAGCTAGCAGCAAATTTTCACATGGGCTCTGAAGAACTATAGCATTAAGCAGGCAAACACTCCCAAATCCCCCTTTTCTGTTCCACTGAAAAGTACTCTCCATGCAACTTGCAGATATGAACAAAGCCTATCTTAATTCCAATCAGCTTTTCCTCATTCAAAGAAACTTTCTCTTTTTCATAGTTGATTAATGTGCATTTTTCTTTCATCTTTCACTTGAGCCTGAGACTCTGCTTTTTACTGGGTGGAGACAGGAAATAATTTAAGTAATAACTGATTTTGCTTTGTTTGTCCATCTACAATATATTTAGAGAGTTTTCTCAGTTAATTGATCTAATGCATATTAAAAAAAACCACAAAACTGAAAAGGAAGCCTTAACTTTCTCTTCTTTGAAAGATTATTAAGCACAAGGACTGAGAGATGAGCTCAGAGAAACAGTTCGAGTTGTATAAGTCAAAGACTGGAGAGCAACAACAATAAGCTGCCTCAATTTATTATATCAATTTCCATTCCCATGAGAAACTTTTAATTGAACTGGAATCAATTCACTTTTCCTTACAGAATTATTTCAAACATAAGACTTTGAATAGATACATTTTATCAGATTTATTAGAAAAACATTATTTTTATATCAATGTTGTATTCACTGATGCAAATTTATCATTTTTCCACAAATGTCCTTGCCACATTGATGGAGAAAAAATATTTTTAGGGAAGTTTCAGTGTTCTTTTCAACACTTTTACTGTGGTAAAATGAAACTTGGAGGTAATAACGCTTGATTTACATTAGAACAAGCATACAGCAGAGCAGCAGGATACAATTTTAGCTTTTTATTAGGGTAAACACCTTTAAAGAGAAAGGAAAATTTGCACCAGTGCAAAAAAAAAAGCTGAAATTTATGAAGTATGTCAGTTTTGCTAATGCTCTAGAGGAACTTACAAATTCTGTAACTCTCTGTATGTACCACATACACTGTTAGACTTTGCATATTATTGGTGTTCCACCCATGAACTGATTATTTGATCCATCCAGTCCAGGAAAATGGTCCTTGTCCTCTGCATATTAGATATAACATAGATGAAAATTGACTTTGAAAGCAACATAATATCTCAGAATAAATACTTTTTGCAGAAATTATTTCATCATCATGTGAGATGAAGAAATACATTTGTCAGCAATCTTTCCGTGCATTTTAAAAGAATGCTACAGTCAAGTTGTCTGTTAATTTGGTTGGTTTGTTGTCCAGAAGAAATTAAAATCTTAACTCTTCTCACCATAAATTATTTTGAAAGAATGCAAAATATCTGTGAACCATTTCAATTGTGTTGTCTTCACATACAATTATTATTTGGTTTGTTTCAGGGACTAAATTTTCTAGTGAGGTGAATAGCATGGCAGATTTGCATCAAAATTTTCTTACAATTATTTGGGAAATAACATTGCATATCAAAACTCTCATAAGATTGGATTTCTACACAATTTCTTTATGTTTCTGCACCTTGTAAGTACATTTGCTCCTTCTGTGTGTTTTAGAGAATTTTTTTATCCTGGTGTAACTTTGCAGATATATAGATGATTTAATATCCATGACCCAAAACTTGAATCAGACTCATAGGATTTTTGTCAAGTATTATTAATGCTCAGTGAAGTAAAGGCTGCATTACTGACATGGGATTCTTTCCTCTTAACTGGAAGATACACTGCTTTAAAGAAAAACTTGCATTGTTTTTTCCTAGCAATTCCACTTTTGACTTTTAATTGAAATTACTCAACAATTAATTGGAAGAGTTAAAAATAATGCAAATTCTAGTAGCTATTAGTGACTTCTATTGAATATTTGCATTGGTGTTATTTAAGAGGGACTGTCATTGGAAATATTCCCAGAAACTTGGAAATCGGAGCTTGCATATGGATGAGGGAAATCCATTCACTGGTTTATGGATCCCAGGTTCCTCAGTTGTAGTCGCAAATTGATCCAGTATCCTCTTTAATCCATTTTGTTTTATTTGAAACTCTAAAATTGGTACAAAAAATGTAAAATCACGTGTAGCTGGTGAACTCCCCACTGTGCATCTGAGAAGCCTTATGTGTGTTGTATATGCCAGCAAATATATAGAATTCATGCACACTCCTGATGGCCTCAGACAATGGTAGGCAAATAACTGGTAGGGAGGGCTAAAATCACAGATGTCATACGCTTTCCTGAACGTGTCAGCACAAGCACATTAAACATGTCAACATATTCATGTATGCCAACTTATGTCTTGGAGGACAGCGGAATCCCAGCACAGCTACGGTTTCACAGCATTTGTTTTACTGTTTGGTACTGTGTATGTAGAAGTACCACAGAGGCAAGCTTTAGGTTAATGCAGGGTTAGATGGGGAAACTCCTTTCTCAAGAAGTCCCTTATCATTTGTGGTCATACATTACGTTATTGCTGGGTTTCAGGAGTTGTACTTTTGTTGATTTTTTTTTTCCCTCTTAAGGAATTTTCCTCCTACATGTTGCTAGGAGACAATAACGACTGGATACTTAAGAGAGACAAAAGAAGCTGTCAGAGCTCAGGCCGGAGATTTGGACTGGAAAAATGGGGTTGAGTGCAGTCCCTTGTGCAATCAGCTTTCGGAGGGGAGAGAGGCTGCAGTTGGTCGCTGGTGGGGAGAATTCGTCACCACTGCAGCGTTCTGTCTTCTGCTGCCTTTCTTCTACCATGAGTGGAGCTCTGGTCATAAGAGCAGCTTTTGTACTGGAACCTTATTAACAGCCTGCCTCGCTAAAAGAGGGACTTTTCACCATCTGCTCAGGTGCGTCAGGGGAAGATCCCGGGATCCAGAGCTTGCCTTTCCCTGCCCTGCTGGGAGCTGGGTTGCTGCTGGTCCGCCCCCGCCACTTTGCCACTGCTCCAAGCTTTAGATATACTGTAGCCCCACACACCCTGCTTGCCAAGATGTCCAGTTGTTCCCCATACAGCTGTGGAGTTTGATATATCTTGTCTACTGCCCCCAGGGATTTTTGCACATTTTTGCCTTTCCAGTTTGCTTCTTCTGAGGGTCCTGCTGGGGCACTAGGATCGACTGACCCAAGGGGTTTGCGAAGCAAAGGCTCTCTTCTATCCCTTTCTTGTCTAGGATAAAGCTGCCATTATCCTTTCCTGTCTGGACCAAGCCGCTATTTTAGCGTGCTCCCTGAGCTCGCACCAGCGCGCCCCCTGCAGGCGCAGGGTAATCACCACACCTGCGCTGCCCACCGGGAGCCACCAGCGCCCCTGCTGGCTGTGACCAGAACTGCACCAAAGGGGAAAGTGCCCGCGGCCGAGAAGGCCGGGGCTGGGTTTCTGGTTCTGGTTGTTGTCACTGCCATTGTTGTTGTTTGTTCACCTTGTTATACATAATAGTAAATAACTGTTGTTCCTATTCTCATATGTCTGCCTGAAAGCCCCAGAATTTCAAGATTACAGTAATTCAGAGGGAAGGGGTTTATTTTTTCCATTTCAAGGGAGGCTCCTGCCTTCCTTTACAGACAGTCTTTCAAACTGAGACAGTTACCTAGCTTGGTAAAAATATTAGATGGATATTACCCAAGCGCACAGTCAAATATTTTTAGATCTTGCAGAAGCCTAGTTTAGAATGTCAGGCTTGTATATTCAGAGTACCCTATGCTTTGTCTTCTGCTACACATTGAGCTTCTAAAACACAGATTCCACCTATCTTGTTTCACTGTGAAGATTGTTCATTCCCCTTCTACCAACAATCCTGAGATATTTTCATATGCACCTGTACCTGAATGAGCACAGTAGTTGCAGGATTGAAGTTTAAATCTAGGAAAATATTGCAGTACAGTCTAATTTTGCCATCTTTACTCACATTGGATGGTAATTTAAGACTTAAACAGAAAACCTTCTGTAAGTTACTAATCATCAGGAATAGGGGACAGAATCTACTGCTTCCTGGTTTTGGGAGGTAAAAAGTGGTCATTTTGTTATAAATGATCAATCATGAGTCAAATTATCAAAAATTTTGAGAATATTTATTAATTTATCTGTGCAACCAAATATCGGTCTCTGAGACCACCACAGCCAAAGAGACAGCGTCAAGCCCAGGATTGGTTCTGGGTGAACTTGGACCGGACCCCTCGAGTGTCAGAGTCTCCCCTGTTCACGAATGCCGCTTCTTGCGGCGAGGCTTTTTACAGTTTATTGTGCCCGAGGCAAAGGTGTCCAAATTTCTTTTGTAACTGTTCACACTCATTGCTGTTCTTTTCAATGTGCAGAGCTGGACAAAGGTTGGTTCCAAGTGTGAAGTCAGTGTTGATAGGCCCCGGGAAAGCCACGTGTTCAGATGTATAAGTTTGGTGCCTGCTGACTGTCTTGATAGATGCAATGGGCAAGGCAATAATCGCTCTTAGGTGGTCCCCGATGACTCAAGATACTGGTGATCATCGCCCTGGAAGCTACTATTCTTACATTAAAGCATCGTTAAAGCATTGACTGTTATCTTAGCTTGTGTCCAGGAATTCACTGTAATCTGAATAGACGGCTGCTCTTGGGCCGAGGTGGTCAGAGACATATGTTTGGATTTTTACAATCTTTTATACCATACATTAATAGCATTAATTATCCCTACCATAAATTACAATTTTGTTTCTTTTTCACTCTTTTTTACGCTAAATATATTACTTTCACATCTCCACCTTCAGCCTTTTTAAATTTTTCTGCTTTGGCAGAATTTTAATACAGATATATAGTGTAGGTTCATCACAAAGCTGACAATACCCAAAAAAAAGTTCTGTCTCACATGATTCTTCTATTTCTGATATGTTTTTTTCCTAGAACCTTGAAAAAAAATACCCTCATTCTTTTTATCTAGGCAGTCACTCCAAATGCCTTTTTCTACACTCCTTGAAAACTCTCTTCTTCTGTGTTCCAGGACATCAGAGATCTGTCTGTAGGTCCCTCTTTGGCTTTGGAGCTGCCTTCCACTTCATTGTCTATTTTTTGAGTTTGGTGGCAGCATATGGGCTTACCTACTTTCACAGCAGCCTTTAGTCACTTCTTATAAGATCATTGTGATCTTATAAGGTGATAAGATAATAAGAAGATAACAGCATCACTCTGGGCATTGAAGATCTCTGACCTGGTATGCTTACTAAAGTGGTGTAATTCTCCCTGTAAAACCACACATTTATAAGGAAGAAGAAACTCTGTATTGTTCAGTTCTTCATTTCTTAAATTACATTTTCTCATTCCAGATATACACAGTTCTACGTTTCCATGTTAGTCTGTTTTATTTCCAGTTCCAGATCACTTCTTGTTTCCTCTGTAGGCTGACAACCTTGTGTTGATTGAACCTAGATTTCCTATCTGTATTAAAATTGTGCCAAATATGGGGAACAAATGCACTCAATTGTCTTGGGAAACAGCCCTGTGAATACATTGGCATTACATTTTGTGCTTAATTGCAGCTGCAACAGCTTCTCTTAAACAAAGATGCCCAAAAACTGTAAAGAAAACCTACTTCCGTTCAAAGTCCACTCAAGTACCCAGTGCACAGCTTTTTTCTTCTAAATCTCAGCTCTGAAAATAATGAAAGAAAAGAAAGTCTTGCTGAAGGTTAAACCTAGAACATGCCCCCATCTTTCATTTTTTCTATTTTTATTTTTGCCCTGGTTTCTTCATATTCTTTAGGTCATCAGTAAGAGCAATAGATTATGATTAGTATCATAGACACAAGTGTCCTGTGATACCATATTTTTTTAACTATATTTTTGTATCCTTGCTGACAATTTCTCTTAGCTGCTATGAAGGCAGATGGTGCTTTCTGCTAGAATTCCACCATTCCTGTCTTCTCTTACTTTCACCTTTAACCTTTTAATTTCTAACTCCCATGGACTGCCGACATTTTTACATTTATCCAATAAAGAACCTTCTGAGAAAGGAATCTTCTCCCAAGTGTGAACTTACTTCTCCAAACTCTTAAAGCAAACAGTTCTCTGCAAAGAAAAGAAGCACTCTGTACCCCTTAGGAAATAAGAAAGCTAACATGCTGTTCATTAGACTCAGCACATGCTGCATCTTAGCTGCATGCGAACATGCGAAACAAAGCTGAGTAAAGAATGGGGTATGATGATGTAAGTTAACACTGAGGGGACTTCAGTGTCAGGAAACCTCAATGTACTGTGCTATCAGAGGAAAAAGACTCAGAAAAGACATGGAGAAGCTATGGCGTTTCACAGCTGGTGGTGCAAATGAAGAAGCGGATGGCTACTGGAGATATCAAAAAGAATTACTAGGATTAGAATACAAAGGCATCCTTTCTTCATCAACTCACAGCAGACAATCTGTTCACACTTTCACATTCAAAAGGATTTTTATATATTTTGAGGGGCACTGGAAAATTGTAGTGGATCCAGTATGGGTGAGAAAAAGATGATCATAGTGCTGGGGAACTTGGCATATGGTGAAAGGCTGAAGGAATTGTGTTTGCTCTGCCAGGGCATGATGAAGTTAAGAAGATCAAAGAATCTTGTATCTAACAGGTATTTATAGAGTGAAAGCTGTTCTTGCTTCACAGTGCATGGTGAAAGGACAAGAGGGAAAGGGTACAAACTGCTGCCTGGATAGAAGAAAAACATACAAAGAGCACTCTGAAATATTGGAATGGTTTGCTCAGAGAAGTAGTAGAGGAATTAATTGTTGAAAATATTCATGTCTTAGTTTGACAAGGCCCTGGATAACCTAATCTAATGACTAAGAAGTTGGATCAGATGATTTCTAAAGGCCTCTTCCAACTTAGATTTCTCTATTATTCTCTGCATCTCATACTAGATCTGAGTTTAGCATAGGGTAAAAATCCTAGAATAACGATAATTTTAAAGGCGGTGTTAAAAATTAGCATACATTTAGGACTTCAAAACAAAAGATATATATTTTAAAATAATCTCCTTTTAACAAGGGTAAACTGTTTGACAGTTTTTTTAAAAAATTGAGAGTTCCAGGCCAATGTGCTCTTTGCCATTGTTCTTCAGCCAGCCAGTCTCCACTTTCACCTCAAACCTGTGTGCCTTCTAAGTAGCTCTGACAACCTGTCTATCTCAGATGTCTATCTGTCAATCAAGAATAAGATGTTGTGATCTTCAGTTAATGTAAAAGAGTGACTTGGATTAAAATGTTTATTGCAGAAGCAATCAGAAAATATAATTTTGTAAAGACTGAATTTTATTTGTTTTGATTGTATTCCACTGTGGCTGGCATCACTACACATCTTTTATTCTAACTCCCCTTTTACTTGATTTGCTCACACCCCCTTTAATTTTGAATCCTCCAATATCTCCTTTGTTAGTTTTATAATCATCAAGTCAGCTAGCACTTCCATTTTAATGCCTCTTATTTCCTACTCCTTATATTATCATTTGTCCTAAAATATTTCATTGGTTCTCACATCTTACTCCAGTGATGGGCTCTCAACCTCACCTCCACTTGGAACTTATCATTCTCTGTGATCTTCCACACCAAATCTCTTTTCCCTATTGATCTCCACCTGTCAATTGTGCCCCTCACAAGAATTGCAATTTGACAGTGTCTCTCAATTCTGCAGTGCATCTACTGTTTACTTCTGACAGTGTAACATTTATTTGGATTATTGTCTGCAGTTATAGGGTCTTTTATACTGTAAACTCTTGATCATTTCATCATTAGTTTTTGCCTTCTGTGAGATCAGAAACACTATCTTCTGTCTCTGAAGACTCATGTTCTTTTTGCCATGGAATTAAGAAGGCCAAGTCATTTCCCTCTTCTGCATGTCTTTTCAAATACTATTTTTTTACATCTTTAGTATTACTGTGCTTCTGTTCCCTGTTCAAGTCTGATTTTACAGTCTTTTCTGCCTTTTCTGCATCTTCATGTCTTTCTGTTGTTGACTTCATGTGAGGATTTATCAAGTTCTTAGAATTATTAAATCATAGAATAATTTGAATTTGAAGGGACCTTAAAGAGCATCTAGGTATAAACCCCCTGCCACTGGGGGTTCTTCTCTCCTTCTCCATCATGCCCATAGATGTCATGTTCTTCCCTGCTATGCTCTCATCTTGTTTTCTAAAATCTTTGCTTTACTAAAACCTTTGCTCTTATCCTATTGCCATTTTCAGGCCCATGATATGCTCTCAGTGGAGTAGAGGCCGGGCAGCAGTCAATGGACAAGATGAATGGAGCTTCTGGAGGACTGTCTCAGCTGTTTATAACATCCTCCTGGCTCCTCTCTAGGCCAGGACTCTTACCATGGTACAGCGCACTTCAACATCTAATCACCTCAAATCTCTATTAATTCCTCTATTTACTCATGAAAAATTGAAGAGGAAGACATCCAAATGCTAATGGTTTGTCTCTCCCTGTCCTGGAGTAGACTTTAGGTCTCCAATCCTTTTTCCTAATTCATTAAGTAATGCCATTTTACCCCTTGCACAGTGATTCCTTCAAAGCCACACTTTGAATGGCACTTCCTATTTCAGCATTTCTTCAAATGAAACAATTGGGTATGATCTCCACAACTGCAGCAATTGCAAATTTAGAATAAAATATAAGGCAGCCTAGCACAGCCTCGGCTACAAACTGTCTGGGGACTGTAATAGATTTGGTATGACTTAGATCAGCCTGAAGATGATCTCAATGACCTCTGTCTATCCAATGGGAACCCCTGCACTGGGTAAAGATCAAGGAAATGCTTAAGTATTTTACCTTGCCTTACCTGTCTGGTCATGATTCTTTCC
>VZSU01000312.1:317777-332966 GCA_013398715.1 Nesospiza acunhae
GTAGGAATGAACAGAAATCCCTGGCTGGTGGACAAGATGTATCAGAAACTCTGCAGCAGTAGTTGGAATTGTGGGGCGTCCTGGCAGGGCAGGGGATGCGGGGCCCAGCAACAGAAGAAAGGCAGCTCCCAGCTAGGTTATGGTGGTGGCAGCAAATTCCTTTCCCCAAGCCGCAGGTCCAGCCATCGTCTTCTGAAGCTGAGAGAGAGTGAGACTTAAACTGCCCCCAGTCCCGTCCCTTATCTGCCCCAAATCTCATGGTATCTCTCTCCTCGGAGAGAAGCTCCCAGAGAAAAAGAAATATAGCCAGATGCTACACTACCCTCCTAACCCTGACCACTTCTTTCTTCAGTACCCATAAGTACCCAGTAGTTAGTTTCCCAGCAACTTATGGGAAAAAACAACTAGTGAGCACATTAAAATTGTAACAGATGCTACTCTTAAATATAATAAAATTGCCTATATTTTGGTATTTCCTCTATGAGTTCATATTTCCCCATGAAAATATAGTGATTTCAAAATGAAAAAATCTTGAAATCTTTTTCATGCTTTTGATAATTTCTTTAAATAAAGTTTAATTTGCAATAACTCTTTGAGCCGTGTAGAAGAGGGTATTTTTAAACTTTTTTTCACCATCCTCCAAGTAGATGTTAAAACAAAAAGAAAGCAATCGAGGTATCACCTACACAGTAGACAACTCAATTTTTTGCAAGGTAATCTATACCTGCCGGGGTATACAGTGAGGTCTCTGTACCTCTTTTAACATAATTGCTTCTGGGTGAAAATTTTAGTAGCAAAATTTAAAGCTTTGTACACTTTTTGCTGAATTATTAAGCTTTTTAAAATAAATTGTTTATTCCATATGAACTAAAACTTTTTTCTTGGTATAATAGCATTTCTCTATTACGCAAAATATACAGAAGTGACAATTTTCCTTTCTATTCAAAAAGATTTTAATTGAAATTTGTCTGAATGGGGTAACTTTTGTTATTTCTACAATCTTATAAATTGTTTATATTTTCTTCTTGTCGTAGCTCATATGAACTTATTTTAGAGGTATTATGAATGATCATGCACATGAAAAAGCAATTTATTTTCTTAACTTTTTGATCAGAAAACAGATGATTGAGATTGGGTGCTATTTTCTGTTTTACTGGAAAAGAATTACTATTCTGTCAAAAATAAAAATGTTTTTTCAGAGGAAGCATTTATCTTTAGCTAGTTAAAAATTTTACAGGAGGATAAGTTTGTTACTTACATGAAACATATTTAATTTTTTGTTGTTGGTTCCTCTCCTTCTCCTCAGTTTGTGCATAGTTCTTTATTTTTCCAAATATTTCCTGTTCTTTAGATTTTTATATAGGGAAGTGGGGGAAGGTGATTGAACCATGTCTGTGTTGAGAATTACCTACAATACACTGTTGTTAAGAAAGTAACCAGATGCTTAACTAAAATATTTGATACTCTATGTTAGAGTGAAAAGCTCTTTTTAAATCACAGATAAAGCAAAGTCAGAGGAAAGGCATGCTTTTGAATTATGACATAGGGAAGTAATTTGGGCACGTGTTTTTGAGGTATCTAACTACCCACAGAGGAATTATGCTAAAACTGGAGCTAGTTTCAAGTTTAGTATCTTTCACTGGAAGTTGGACCTTCTGAAATCCATTGCAAAGTAAAACTCACAAGTGGGGATTTTCTTTTGTTTTCAAGGGTGTAATTGCCTTGGTGTGGTAGGCCAACCCTGACTGGATGCCAGATACCCACCAAAATCATTCTAGGCTCCCCTCTGCAAGTGGACAGGAGAGAGGAAAAACGTGTTCATGACTTGAGCTAAGGACAGGGAGAGATTCACACACAGATTATTGTCATGGACTTGACCTGGGGATATTAACTGAATTAATTACCAATCAAAATCAGAACAGGAAATGAGAAGTAAAGCAAATCTTAAAATTACCTTTCCCCCAACCCTTTCATCCTTCCAGGGCTCACTTCCACCCCCGCTAGTGGCACAGGGAGACAGCAATGGGGGTTACGTTCATCTCATCATAGGTTGTTTCTGCCACAGGTTACAGAGAGGAGTCATTTCCCTGAACCAGCATGGGGTCCTTTCCACAGGAGGTCTTCATGAACTGCTCCAGTGTGGGTCCCTTTCCACAGTGTGCAGTCCTGCAGACACAGCCTGCCCCAGCTTGGGTTCCCCATGGGATTAGAAGTCCTGCCAGGAAACCTGCTCCAGTGTGGGATCCTCTCTCCACAGATCTGCATGTCCTTGCCAGGAATCTGCTCCAGCACAGGCCTCCCAGAGGCTCACAGCCTCCTCTCAGGCATCCACCTGATCCAATATGGGGCTCCTTCACCAGCTGCAGGTGGATCTCCAGGGGCTGCAAGAGCACAGCTGCTTCACCATGGGCTGCACAATGGGCTGCAGAGGAATCCCAGCTCCAGTGCTTGGAGTTCCTCCTCCCGCTCCTTCACTGACCATGGTGTCTCCAGAGTTTTTCCTCTCATATATTCTCACTCTGCTCTTATCTCAGCATATTTATAACTGCATAATAATTTTTTTGTCTTCTTAAAATATGTTATCACAGCCAGCTGGGGGAGTCTATGTACAACTCATGAACAGGATGGGACTGCTGAGGAACGTGTCTCGAGCTGTTTTATTTTCTGGCATCAGTCTCATTACATGGTTATGACAATGGAAAGATGCCAGCAGCTTACATCCTTGCAGCAGACAAAGATCTTAATGTTACAACTTACTTTAAAAGTTTTTTTGACTAATCACACACAAAGCAAAACCATATTGACAGTAGTTCTATCCAACCACTATAAGCACACCTACCTTTGGTTAAAACAATGCTTGCTTATTTCGAGCACAATATCTACTTGTAAGCCTTAAAACACAATGCACAGACCTCCATTTTGAAGCTTAGAACTTCCTAATAGCTCGCTAGATATACTTTTCCATAGCTTAGGGAGTTATTCTAGACAAGCGTTAATACAGAGACCATTGTTCTATTTGTACTTATTTTTCTAATTTGTATATAATTTTTCTGCTGACAACTCTTATGGCTACTGCTTAGCTTTAATCACAATTCTACTGTCTCTGAGGCCTGCCTTCTGCAGCTTTCCCAAAACCCTCTGATTTTAAGGATTCCCACAATTCCCCATGTCCTGAAAAGCCAGGACATCCACTGCTTCTCTCATGAAGGGTCTAGTCCTTGAGGATCATCAATAGTGATACTGAGGAGACTAAAATCACAGTCCTTCTTACCTTTTCCATAGAGCAATTTCAGCTCCCTGATGAGAGCTACATGGCTAACATGGCTAAATGCTCTTACTTGATCTGGTGCTGTCACAGGGTGATGAAGTTCACTTTTTCCCCAGTGATAAGAAATCTAGATGTAATTTTGTGTCATGGAGACTGCTCATGTTCAGTTCAGTCTAGTTCTCCTCACCTACAGCACAGCCTTGGCAAACCTCCTGAAACTTTGTGGGTCAGGCCAGGCGATCAGGCAAAGGAGGTCCAGTTCTCTGCACTTAATTCTTAAGAGTCAATATCATCCTCTCTCTGGAGGTTATAAAGATATCTCTGTCTTCTGCTGGTTCATCCATGAAAATATGTGCATAGAAGTGCTTTAAAATAAGTAAACCCAATCTGAAATATTGTGTTTTCCCACTCTTTTTAGAATTATAACTTTGGGGGGAGGGGTTGGTTATTTATTGTTTGTTTGTTTGTTTTCTTGTTTATTATGTGGCCTTTCTTGGTTTTGACTGTGCCCTGGATGTGGGAGGTGCTTCAGAGCAAGGACACACTTAAAACTGGGTCATCTTTCTCCACTGACTGGAGAAGTTTTTATTGAAAATCTGCAGCAGATTCTTCAAATCCTCTTGTAGTCTCTGGGAAATTGTGGAGTGGAGAAAACATGCCAATAGTGGTAATGGATACTTTGAATTCAGGAATCAGTTCTCTCTTAATTCCTTATTATCAGATCTTATTTTAAAGATGAATTTAGAATTAAATATTTAATTCAATTCATTTTCTATCTAGACATCAAGTTACTAGACTGTATCTGGGTGCATTATCCAGCTCTTCCTTGCAGCCATAAAGACTAGAAACCCTTTTTTTTTAAGATTAAAAAAGGGTTGTCTGTTCTGGTAATTTCCAAAGTTCTTTTTTTCATACAATCACTTGGTTTCCAGAATTGCACTTCTTTCTACAGTGCCTGAAATATTGTCCAAAGCCAGCCACATCATGAGAGTCAGGCACATCACAAATCAGGCTCTCAGTTAAAATCTATATGAATATGATCAATATGGATAGATCACACATTGTAATCTTCCGCTAAATCACAGATCAAGTCTGGCACAGAGATCACCTTGCATTCCCCGGCCATGTGCAGACCAGGGGATAAATCCTGCTGCCATGGGATAATTGCACTTACGGTAGTGTCAAGTTACTGGAAACAGTTAACATCAGTTGGCCATGCAGGAGAAAACAACAAGGACCATTTAGCTCCAGATGCAGTCCAAAAGTTGGGAATGCATGTTGTCCCCATCCCCAGCACATCTAAATCTCTCCTCTCACTTCAGGAATCAGTGTTTCCATTCCTATTGAGCTCATGAAGCAAAGTGATATCACTACACAGGTAAGTAAACACATCTCTGAAATTTAATCCAGCAAGATGAGGGGTATTTTGACCAGAGACTAAAGCAAAGTAGGAAACACGTAATCTGGAATAATTATGAATCTTCTTGGAAGGAAAGAGTTGTCTTTTTGCCTCACAAATATATAACGTATATTTTTATTTCCTTTTCCCAATACCACCTAAAAGGAGTAGTGCATCCCCACAAAATGCCAGGGACCAGGAGAACTTATCTGGAGAAACACAGTTTTTTCAGGGACAGGTCTTTAGTTAGAGTTGTGATGCATTATTTTTCTTTGGACATATATATACAAAATAGCAGAGATAGCAACAAAATTTTCTATATTAATTTAATATCATATGTACACCAGCTGGATAAAGAAAATATTTAAAGGCAAATAAAATGTAACTGCAGAGAAGCTTAGCAAATCAAATCTAAGCCATTGATTGTATAATGGAAGCATTCTGCCAGGGTAGACTCAGGAGCTCCATTTCTAGATTGCCTGTGGTAAGAAAAATGTGATTTTTTCAGGAAGATAAAATCTAGATTTTCAACAGCAAAAATGCACTGTCAGCTGAAGCAAAGAATCACTCAATTTTTCCAGATAATTCCTTCTGTCACTTAACCATGACAATTGCGTAGTGAGCAGCAGAATTGATATTTCCAATGAAAATGAAGATTCAATTTCAAAATTATTTTTTTAAAGACAGCCATGCAGTTTTATAGATACATGAAGAACTACAATTATGTGGTTTTCTGAAACTGAAGAAATAAGATTAAAAACATACACAGACTTCCTGTGAAACTTAGTAATTTCCTTTTTTGTTGGTTTATCCTGATTCCTTTTTCATGGAAGTGGGTCATAACAAGGATGACAATGCTGAAAATCCCTTCTTTTTTTTTTTCATCTGCAAGTACCCTGTGTGATATCATTGCACTGTATGTACTATTCTCTGTTCTCAGAGGCTGAACATTCTACATAGTGGCAGCAAAACGTGTCATGGAGATGTTGCTGGAAAAGATTTTCTCCATCTATCTTTCTGGTCCTTCCAGAATTCCTGTTTTGGTTTCAGCTCCAGACCTTATACAGTGAATGTCATTGCATAGGAACTAAATAAAAATGGGAAATTATTTTTCCATCCAGAATTTGCAGAGTTGATATTCTATAGCTAGGAAAAAATACACTCTGTATATATAAGAAAAATAAAAGTAGATCAAGATAAATAGAGCAAAATGACATTATTTTCATTCTTTCTTTCCTTCCCCTCTCTCTACAGCACTCAAGTGTCTGGGAAAAATTTGGGTCAGAAAATTATGGATAGATGAAGAACTACCTCCACTTCATAAATGTTTTAATACCTTTAGTTATGGTGTCATGCTCAGAGATTCTATTATACTAACCATTATATTAACCATTATACTAACCATGGTTTTTTTGCAGCGTATTGGTCATTGACTGTCCTTGTAAGCATTAAGGTTTTCTGCCAGTAGAGAACAAATGAAGCTATGTGGGATGCTTTAGTTTAGCTTAGATTAGGCTAGATTCAAACTACTCTGATGGGACAATTTGGCTCATGAAATTTACATCATACTGCAGTCTGCTAAAAACTCCACTTGTCAGCAGTGAGAAAAATTAGTATTTCAAAATATTAACTTTTTGATCTTCCATTGCCACTCATGAATAAGAACAAAGAAATGAATCTAAATACAGAAATAATAAAATTCAGATATGAACACAATGCAGGAAATATCATAAGATGAAGCTTAGGAGAAGATTTGGGGAAAAAAGTTCTGATTTTCTTCTTTGAAATTAGTCTTTACAAAATAAAATTACATACTCAGATTATATTGGATATATTTCCTATACCAGAATTGTCACAACACCACTATAAAAGGAGTGAGGTTCTGCAATTATTTTAATGGAATTCTGACTTTGTTGTTAATTATGGCCTTTTTCATGGCATCAGTATTAATTGCGTATTGCAATTACTCCTGGACAATCCATGGACAAAGTGTCTCCTTGCTCCCAGGAGGAGACCCTCACCTATGTGATGTTTAAGTTGGAAATGTTATCATTTTTGGCTGAGAGGAGAGCAACTTGATAATGTGACAGAATAGATGTGTTTGGCAAAAGCTTTTCATAATATATACAGCAAATATTGAGACATCTTGTGCAAAAATGTTACTTCTATTGAGTAAATACAAATAAATGAGGACTTTGTTGAGGAGTGACCTAGCAGGTATACCTGCTGTTGCAAGATATACCTTGCACAGTGCCAAGTTTCATTCATTTGAGGATGATCTGTAACAGTTGTCACCTAGGACCTGTGTACTCCAACAGCAGCAGCAGCTTCTAAGCAAAAGATGAAATTGTAAATCATCGAACAGGGAGGGTATTTTTCTTTCTTTAAAAAAACAACATCATGGAAACACAGTAAAGCACATTATAAGAATAATCAATGAGCTAAATCAAGCACACACACAAAATAGTTTCACTTATAGTCATTGAAAAAGGAATATTGCACTTCCCAGATGAACATGCTACATACACATTTTTATTAACTCATCTCCAATAACAAGATTCTAGTAATTGGTTGAAAAGCAATCTATTACTATCTATAGTATGAGCACTTGCCAAGCAAGTGCTGATGGCCAGTCTCAATCTTTTGTAAGTTGTGCTACCATTCTTCCAGCAGTTGCAGTGCAAGTACAAACAGAAAATGAAACTAATTGTTTTGAGTGTCACCAAACAGTACCCTTGGAGACCTTTTCCTGGTGGGCTACAGAAAGTCCATACCACAAGCCTTTCCAGTGGCACCAAGCCTGAGATGACTAAAGTACAAAAAATCCACTGTGGGTTGTGAGACAGGTTCAGAATGTGTCCCAAATCATTATGGCAGACTAGGTCCACCCACCTCTTAGGGTCAGGCTCCAGATCCTCATTGAGGTCTGTATCTCCAGTAGATACTATGCATCCTGGTTGTTGTGGTCATCTGAATTTTGGATTTAAATCTACTAAATAAAAAAACAGAGAGACTGAATTCTTGGGGTACACTGCTGGTAGATTCTGAAGAAAAGGCCTCATAGAGCATGAGGTTCAGACATAAATCAACAGACCTAACATGGCAGTATTTTGATTCTGCAGTCAATAAAAATAGTTAAATATCGATAGGGTTGATTTAAAGCATCCAAACTAATTGTCTAAAGCCAAATAGTGTAAATACTGTTTAGAAGAAATTGAGGAAAATTACTTTAGATTGTTCATATTTTCACTTGGAAAGACCAAGTTAATAATTTTGCCAGTAATTTATAAATATTACACCGATGTTTTTACATTCTAGAGAAATACTGAGAAGTACAATTTAGCATTATTTCCTGTTGCTTAGGAGAAAGCAATATTAAAAGTCTAGAATCATACATTCGCCCCTTTCATGTCTGGCCTTCAGGAAAGTAGTGCATTAGGTTTTTTGTTAGTTTTTTTTGTTATTCGAAAGTATGCCAAAGATCTTTGCTTACAAAATTAAAGATGAATACAAGTAATCTAAGAACTTACTATCATTCAGGTAGCTTCTTTAGATGCTACAGTGTAGGATCATATTTAAGGACAGTGGTCATGTACTAAATGAACTGGCCTAACCTTCTGGAACTAAGGAATGAGGTCATTTTTGTGGATAAAAAAGCTGATGTTGCAAGAAGAAAGAAGTAGAAAAGTTGCTGACAAACATAGGGGTGTCAACCTGAGTAAAATGACACTTACAGCATCTACCAACTAGATTAAGAAAAAGATGCGTGTTTGCCTCATGGACAAAGCAGAGCCTGTCAAGAGACATGCGGACAAAGTGGATCTATGAAACAATGCGTGACTGTGTAGACATGTTTAGAAGCACAAGAAACGGCTTTTGCGTGATTCACATTGAATCATGCAGGAGTCCTTTGTCTTCTCTCCTCACTTACAGGGCAGTGGGGGACATATTAACAGTGATCACATTTAAAGGAGAATGATTTCTTCTGGGGAGACCCAGAGGTTCAGTGTTTCTCATTTCCCATTCTAACATCCTGTCTTTCATTTTATTTTCTTGTCACACGTGGCATTACTATGTCTGAAATCAACTGAAAACTTTGGTTCTTGTTTTGTGAGATGTATGGTTTATAAAATCTGAATTCAGGTGAAAGAACCTCTAAGGCCATCCAGCACCATATGTCTTTCTTGTATTTTTCCTTATTTGTATTTAGCAATGAGTGGAATCTTTTACTTCCAAGGTAAGTTTCTCATGTTTTGTAACTGACATGCAGAACGGGCACCTTTTTGAAAGAAGAATGAAGGCCTAAAGGCTGCAGTCCATTACCTGTCTTTTTGTACATTTTGCTCTCAATTTATTTCCTTTTAATTGAGACCTTACTTTTAACAAAAATATTGTTGCTGAGGACAGAGTGTTGCTACATGAACACAGATAATTTTGCTTGGTTTTCATATACATTAGTTAGTTATGGGAGATCAAATAGCTCATAGAGATGACTCAACATACCTCATAGTCACTGTTTCAGGTAAAATATAACACATTAAACGATTCCTTTTAAAAGGTATGAAGAGAATGTTAAGAGATAAAAAGATTTAGAATAGAGGATAACTGCTGTATTTGGAAATAAATTGCACATTTGCATATTTTCAATAAGAGGCTAATTGCAATGAAGCAGGAATTTGAAAACACAGAACTGAGAGTTCAAAACTATGGACACTGTGAAACTGCATTTGCATAGATAACAAGAAGTTACTAGCAGAAAAAAAAGTTAAGAAAAATGGAAGCTGTTAATTCCATCTTACATAGCATATTGGAAAATTTGAATTTATGGTATTTCATGTTGTTATGTAATAGCTACTTGAAGTTTTAACTAAAATCTAATGATTTTAAAATATTTTCTTGCATGTGCTACTTTGTTTAATTGTTACCTAATAATTAGACCTGATTCCTCACCATTTCCAGAAAAAAAAAATATTATCCATGGCATTTGTATCACTAGTTACTGCTTTTACTGTAGGCATTACTGTTAATGCTTGCATCTTAATAAAATAAAAAGTTTCAGCATGAACTTAAAAATACATTTGTAACTGTTCTTCTTTTAACCCCAGCTGGGAACCAAACTCCAAATGCTGAAAAGCAGTTTTCAACATAGTTTTAAGGCATTAGGATTTTCATTCTTGTTCTCATATTAGTCTTGAAATATTGGCAATCTTGTTGCTCCCTGAATTAATTACCTGCAGTACCTATTAGTTACCTACCCCAATAAAATTACTTGCATACTCAAAGTCAAGCAAGTGCACAAGCGTTTGCAGAACCAGGCCCTTTAATAAGGTCAATTGCAAGAGCATGGAATGAAAAAATGAGTCATATCTACACTCTGAGGGCAGTGTAGATAGCTCTGTAGCTGCTAATTGGAGCATGGTCAGACACCAAAATTCCAAATGTCCTTTTCTCTTCAGTTTCCTCACATTTCCTGACATTATGACATTTCTTTGTGCTCTGACCATTGTGGTTTCAGACGCCTGTAAAATTTCTCAGAGGAAATTAGTAGCGGTCTGGTTAATCAGTTTTTCAGTCTGACATCCTGGTACATCAGCACAATTGCTTTGTAAAGGGAAGTTGCAGAAAATTACTCTTTTGGGGTAACACCTGGAGGATATCAGCAACACCAAAGTATTTATAAAAAGTCCAGTTGTGGGCATGCAGAACAGGAGAGCTTGCTCTGAGAGTCTGTACTTCTGGAAGGCTAAAAGTACATGGATGCATCTCTCCACAAATACACATTTAATTATGAGGGTTCTACCTGGGCAATGATCTTTTGTGAAGATTGCTTTGTTATGAAGCAGAAAAGAAGTGGCTTACATGTCAACTGATCAGCAAAGGCTTTCATCCTCATTTCTCTTGTAATTTTGCAGTTTTTGTGATTGTCAGTTTAATGCTTTTGCCTGAAGTATGACATGAAATATCCCACTTCAGTTATCACATTGGCCAACTCCTGTCCATAACTTTTTTTATAAAGTACCTGATCCTCAAGATTATTTCTTATTTTAAATATTTCATGTATTTTTAAATGAAGTTTTACTGCACAAACTCCCAGCAAACAGTTGCTTGTTATGAATTGGTAGGATTTCACACTGTTTTGTATTTCAAAGAAATGATCCAATGTAAAGTTAGTCTTTGATTAAAATTATTCCAGAAACACACAGAGTGACATGTTATAAATTATCTGATGGCACATAAGAGGATCTTATTTTCCGTGTTGCCTAATTTCTTATTCTATGCCTTCAATGACCTGATGTTGTGAATATTTAGCTGGAATTGATATTTTACGTTCTACCTCCCAGCACACAAAGCTCCTAGGCACGAAAAATTCCCAACAAACACAACTCCTAGGCATATCATTTATTTGCAGCTGACTTTACTCTTGTCTCTGGGCTGGGGCAGGGTACACTGACTTAGAATGGACTTCAGTGGGGTGGCAGAGGTATCTGACAGTGGCTAATCAAATTAAGGATGTTCATCTGGACTCTCACTTGAGTTTAACTCAGAATTTCCTTACATTTATGGATTGACTGTGGAACAACACAATTATATAAATGTGTTTTCATGTCCAAATCAAGGAGACAGATGTAATCCTTCACTATATTACATAAACCCACATATATTTAATTTGCAAATTTGTAAAATTGCAAACCAATTTTTATGATTTTAAATAATAGTCTTTGCTTAACAAACATGTTTGGTTTTTTCCCATGCCAAATATTTTTTCCATATTTATAAAATACAGCCTCTAAAAACAGTAGAGGCTGTATTTTACTCCAGGTATAAAATACAAATTTTACTTTTTTATTCCAGGTATAAAATACAATTTATAATTTAGTTCCTAATTTTTTGGGGTTCTGAATAGATATTGATCTTTCAACAGAATAAAAAGACGTTGGGTATTATTTTGTCTCTTCATGCTTTGTGCTATGTGTAGGGAATCCTTTGCTAGGATTATTTCTAAGTAATGGATTCTGGGCATCCATACTATAGCATATTTTGTTGACACATAAAGGGAAATAGCCAAGTTTCCAAACCTCATCTATTGCACTTTAAAAATTTATATATTCTTCACAGGGAAAAAATTATTATGCCCAAAAGCTTTCATTACCGGTAAACTCTGAAGAAAAATTATCTTTGCATCATGAAAGTTCAAAGCAAAATAAGGGAATTAAATTATTTTCATCAACTCTAGTTATATCTGCTAAACACTTTCTGACCCTTCTTACAGAAAAACAGAAGGCTAACTTGCAATTAATAGAAACAATTAATAATGATCAGTAGCATGTGTGGCATGTTATTTGAAAGAAAAGTAATTTATCACATCTGAAATAAAAGCTGTTTATTCTTGTGTTTCACTGTCTGTAGCAATCCTGGCCATTTATCAGTGAAAAACGGAGAAATTGTACCCCCATTAGTGTATGAGTACTTGACACATCAAATTGGTTGTACAATAATAGAGGGACATTTGCTATTGGTGCACGTGTGCAGACAAAGCAGCCATTTTGGGGGAGAGAGGAAAAATAAAATTAAATGGTGTGGGTGTTTAAACCATTGTTTTCCTCTCTGGTTTCACATGGCAATTTTGATCAAAGTAGCCAGGCAGATTGGCTGGAATTTCTAACAAAATAAAACCTGAGCATGCAGATTAAATGTTGATACAAAAATAAGGTGTGTTAAATTTGTATTCAGATGATAGTGGATGAGATTATTAAAGAAATGCAAAATTCCAGTCCAGAATAAGCAATTTTGTGGGGTCTTTTTATGTGTATACCTGGGGCAGGGGAATAGAGAAACAAGAAGGTTGCACAGAAATAAACCAGTGCCTATGTACTGGTTTGATTTCATGGCAACAGCATCACAGGCCTTGGGACAGATATGTGAAACTATTTCTCAAAGAGGTTGCATACAGAATTGAGGCCCTATAAAGGGTTCTCAGTTGAAGTTGTCAGGCTGCATTCATTCCAAAAGCAGAGATATTAGTTATCAAATTTAAATTAACTCTCTCAGTACAGGGTCCATAGTTTGAAGCCTGGCTTTGCAGACCATACATGCTGTCTGAGGGAGAAGGAGTGGTGCCTGCTCACCAACTGTAGTGTTAGTTTGCAAAGGATGGAAATAGTACCTGTGTTTAAGCCATAAAAGTAGTAATCTAAAAAACCTAAAAAAGGTTGATTTCTGAGGTATATCTTTATACTTTGTTCTCTCTTAGAAGGCATAGCGGCAGTGATCTTTTTTCTTCTGTTCTTTTCTTTCCCTTTAAAACAAAAACTAATGATTTCAGCTCTAATTTGGGAGAAAAATAGCAAATCAATACCTGCTGCTGTTTTTTTTCTGCAAGTACACCCTGGCTCTCTGGCTGCCTTCACCAATTTTTTTTTTTTTCCCTGAAATGGAGCTTCAAATGTTTAAACACATAAATGAGCAACACAAGATATTTTTCTTTTTCAGAACCATGGCCTGCAACAGCTGAGTATGTCCCCATAGCTTTTACTTGCACTGGTAATCCTTACAGGTATAACTGCATTGTGACTTCTCTCATATTGAAGAGTTACTGATAAAAGAGAAGATAGCACTAATTGTTATAATTTTTTATTTATTTCCTTGAGCATTCCAGTGTGCTAATTTCTTTCTAAGAACAGGAAAGATGCCTGTAGGAGCTCATATGGCTGTCACACACAAGACATGGGACTTGAGATGCCATCCCTTAAGTAGCAGATCCCAACCAGTAAAAACAAACACCCAGATTCACAAACAGCCTTTCATTATAGCAATCTACTTTCACTGAGCTCATGTCTTACTGCTACTTGATTTCAGTAAATGCTGTAACAATTGAGTGCCAATGGCAAAGTATTTGTCAAATCAAATTTCATATACTGAGAAGAAGTCTGCTTGCTAGAAACTGGGGGTGCCCATCCTTGGTGGAGGTGTTGGACAGTCCTGAACTCATATACCTGTGCTTGATGATAAGGTACTTTGGACCAGATCCTTGAGATATTCTCTAGTCCTTACTGAAATCAAACACCTTTGAGCTCCAAAAATAATAGAACAGGTACAGCAGCTTATGATTTCTCCAGGCAACTGATGAATTCAGTGCAGGTTTTGAATATTAGTAATGACGTCACTGAGCAGGGAAAACAAAAAGTACTAAATAGAGCATTCCTAATTATATGCGCTTTTACATCTTGAAACAGAAGCTTAGGGCTTTTGTCTACATCTCTTCATCAATATAAATGCTGATTTTTTAGAATCAAAAATTTTGTAGCTGTTGACATGTGTGCTGGTTATTCAGATTGAATTTCATCTTTATGGTCTCTGTGTTGAGACAGAATTTTGTTTCAGTAACAACTTTGATAATACCACCAAACACTGAGGTGTCACATTAAAATAACCTATTTTCTAATAAAAGGACAAATTGCATTTTATTTCTCATGTATGTAATTATACTCATTTGTTGTAGCATTTAGCAGGTGACTTTATCAGTTTCCTTACTACATTAGAGAATGATCCCTTGTGTAATTTACAAATGCCCTCTGAAAAAGAAAATGAAAAGATGAACTGGCTTAAAAAGTCGTGAGAGTAAAGATTTGTAGCAGTTTTACCCTTTGATTTTTCCAATGGAAAATATGTACATTCCAATCCTGCTGATTCTATGATTCTGCGATATTACATATGCATGCTCAATGCAGCCCTGAATATTATTCTTAAGCTAAAAAGCATTTGCTTATTTAAAGATCTGTGACGCTAACAATACTCCAAAGCTAGTAAATCCTGCCAAGCAGTCTTTGAGAATCTTGTTTATTTATTGGTGGAAGTGATGGACCTTGCTGGTGTATCCATGACAATACTGCAACAAACAAGAGCAGGGCCAGGTCTTTTCTTGCACCTGCAATATAAGATTGAAAGTAAGAAGCAAAACCTTATTAAATGGTCTTCTTTTTTATTTTTTATATTCATCTAGGCCTCCTCACTGAGGAGAACCATTTATTGCTGGCTGGGGGGCCTATGTACAAATCATGAACAGGATGGGACTGCTGAGGAATGTGTCTCAAGCTGTTTATTCTCTAGCATCAGTCTCATTACATGGTTATGACAATGAGAAAATGCCAGCAGCTCACATCCCAAGCTGCAGACAAAGACCTTAATGTTACAACTTACTTTAAAAGTTTTTTTTTTAACTAATCACACAAAGCAAAACCATATTGACAGTTGTTCTATCCAACCATTAAAAGCACACCTATCTTTAGTTAAAACAATGCTTCTTATTTTGAATACAATACCTGCTTGTGAGCCTTAAAACAAAATGCACAGAGCTCCATTATTAAGCTTAGAACTTCCTAATATCTTGCTAGATAAACTTTTCCGTAGCTTAGGGAGTTATTCTAGACAAGTATTAATACACAGATCATTGTTCTATTTGTCCTTACTATTCTACTTTTTATATAATTTTTCTGCTGACAAATCTTATGGCTACTGCTTAGCT
>VZSU01000312.1:338134-378471 GCA_013398715.1 Nesospiza acunhae
CCCAGTTTCCCTCCTTTACCGCTTCCTTCCAGATACTCTCCCACGGGTCTTCAGTGTCAGTGGTTTCAAAAGGTTTGAGATCCTTTTCTGAGGAGGAGGGACAACTGGGCTGCATGGGCATTGCCATGTTGGAAAGTAGCACTTCAGAAACCAAGGTGGGCATGGTTCTGGCTCCCCCGGAAGGGGTGTGGCCTGAGATGGAAGGGTCCCCATCCAGAGCAGATGCAGTGGATCTTGACGTGGAAGAGGTGGAGACAGGTGAAGGACCTTGGTTTTGTTGTAACATGTTGGCTTGGGCAGAGGATGCAGCAAAATGGTGGCTGGCAGAAGAGGAAGGGAATTCAGGAGAGAGCACAGGCAGGAGAGGGTCAGAGTGGGAAGGTTTCAAAATGGCAGCACCATTGCCATCTTGGTCCCTTGCTGGAGGAGTTGGAGGTGGATATGGGGCAATAGAGTAATGCAGCGAACTAACACTTCCTCCAAGCATGCTGGCAATGTCATCTCCATATCCCATTCCAGGGTAGTCCAAAGGACATGAAGGATAGGGGCACAAAAGGATCAGAGTTGCATAGGGCATGGGCTCCCATGCACTCGGCAGGCTTGCTCTGGTGTACCAGTCCCAGAGGGGTCAGGGGTAGAGGAGAAGAAGCTTGAGGGGGTGCAAACAGAAGAGGTAGGGTGACAAAAGGGGTGGAACACTACAGAGGGGCATTACCCAACGTGGAGGCGGAACCCCGCATGGGAGGGTGGAGGGAAGAATTAGGGACTGGCTCGTACCCAGGAACCAAGGGTAGGGAATGGATGGGGTTATCAGGGGGATCAGGCTTAACCTCTAACTTAACCACTTTATAAACAACCTGGAATATTGGAAGTAAATGAAAAGCCCCTAAATCCCTTTTGGAACTTAAATCATAAATCTTGTCCCCAACAGAATTCCAAAACCCCACAGTAAAAACAATACCCTCTGTAACAGAAGGAAAATTACAAAAGACCCACCTAATTATTCCCTTAAGCTCTCTTTTAGAAAATTTTTCCCCATGCTTAACTAAAAGTCCCTTAAACCGCAAGTATACGTCCCCCTCCGCCATGGACAGCCCTAGCCCCATGGCTAAAACAAAAACCATGCTTCCTCCTGTAGGCTCACCTGCACTCCTCTTCAGGGCGGATCACAATCCTTGTCCAACTCCAGCTGGCAGCACTTTTCAAGAGTATGGGGCCCGCTGACCAGACTGGCTCCCCCCTGTCAGAGGTAGCTTGGTCTAACCTTGCAGCGAAGTCCAATAAAACTTGGACTCCTGTTCTCAGGGTAGTAGACTTCCTGACCAGGACTTATGTCCAGTGACAGTTGTCCTGCAGGTCCATCGCTGGAGACCCTTCCAGGACCCTTGTTCAAGGGTCAGTGTTCGGGTGCCACTTGTCATATTTCGTGTTGTTCTGTCCTCATCCACAAGGACAGGCATAGGCAATACCAAGGGGTCAGTGCAGAAGAAAGAGCAGGTGGCGGGTCTTAGATCAAAAATCCAAGGGTCCTTTATTCTTCTATGCCGAGATCACAGGAGCATGCCTGAATGCAGCCGACCACTAAGACCAAGACTTAGGGGCAATCCCTACTTATATACACTACTATGGAACATTCTAGAAACATTCTAGTCAATCACAAAAACAATATAACCTAAATTAACATAGTAACTCCTATGATCCCTTTCAAGCAAACTTGAACTCTCGCTAACTTGAAATAGTGTCCCCAAACTTAGAGTGTTGCTTTCCATGGCCTTGGGTTGTTCAGAGCTATGGCTGGCTCGCTGGCCAGGCCAGGCTGCTGGACCTCCACAGTCCAGCAAGGGAACTCTTTTCAGTCTTCCCTTCTGACAACCTTGAGCTCATATAGTTTGTCTGGTAAGTGGCTGCTCTCTTCCACCTAGACTGGAGGGGGGAGGAATCCTGGATCATAGTCTGGGGCTATGCAGCTATGCCAGGAATGTCTCACCACATAAGTTCCTGGTTGGTCTACTGTTGTTTTTACAGGACTGTATTCTTGACAAAAATTGATTCATTCCCAGGCAATGTCTCCCCAGGCCTACACTTTGCCTTCCTGAGCCAGGATATCCCCTGTAGGGGAGGAGGTGGTACCTCTCAGACTAGCAATTACCCTCTTTAAGGGGACCAAAGCCTGTAACTTTCCCTGCCATTGAATTCCTATCAGTTTTAGAGAGCCGAGAAGCCCCCAAATTAGAGAAGTCATTCTCTCAGGATCAATTGAGAGCAAGATGGGGGATTCTTGGAAATGCAGAAGTTTGCAATTGTACATCATTTGTAGACAGGCTGCCTTATATCTCCAGTAACTGGTCCTTTCTATAGTGACGGGATCACCTCTTTCCAAGGGATCTACACCACCAGCCCAATATGCTGCCCTCTGGGTCAAATTCCATGATTCCTGGCAGCCTTCAGGGATGAGTAGAACACCTGGACTCCAGTAACCTTCTGCCTCCTTCTCTTGAGCAGTATTTGGCCTTCTCTGCTTAAGGAAACACAAAAGACATACTCAGTTTCAGTTTTGCCAGGATGGCAGCCCAATTCCATCTTCAGTTTATCCAGTTCCAGAGCTGTGAAAGGCAGGTCTTCAGTTGTCATGAGGGGGGACTGATCCTGATCATTCTCATATGTGTATTCCATTTCTATTAAGGGGCAAGTGCCGACTGTGGTGCCAGCTCAGCTTGGCCTGCTGCTGCGGGCTCTCTTTTGGGTTCTGAGAGAGTGACAGCTCTGGCTGTGACATCATTCAGTGGAGCTGCAGTGGCTCTGGGACTGGCAGCTGCGGGATTAGAGGCTACAGGACCGAAGGCTCTGGGACCAGCAGCCACCAGACCAAGGGTGCACAGACCAGCAGTGCATGGACCAGAGGCTTCCCTTGCTAAAATGTTCCCCAAAACCTGCCACAACCTGTCATTCTGCTTTTTTTTTTCTCCTCAAAGTTTCTCTGCAAGTCCATGATACAGATTTGCAGGAATTGCACTAGCATAGTGATTCAATCGCTGTTGTCTCCTGGCAACGCTGGGCAAGCACTGTACAGCAGCCATCAGAGGCACCCCCAATACCACACACATGGCTGCTTTCTCATTCCCAGGCTTGGATTTTGCTTTTGCCTGCAAAACCAAGACCTGGTCTATAACACTTTGGACGCTGTGCCAGTGGTCCCTAACCCACTCTAATCCAGACACAGAGGGTCATGCTCTCAAACCTCCTAAGAAATCCAATATGGATTTCTTTTACAGCACTTAGATTTATTACTACTGTTTGATGCTGTTGAGTCAGGGATGGGAAGAAAAGACTCCAGTCTTCAGAAGGTGAATCAAGGCTTTAATGAAAATTAGTGTGTCTTTTATAATGTGACTCGCTAAGGTTGGTCTCAAAGTAAAAATCTCTCACACTATTGGTGAACTATGAATAGCACACTCCGGAGAATTGTATCTATAAACAACAGTTATTGAAAGAGAGATAATAATTGTTTTAATTATTTTCTCTAAGTTTCCCAGGCTTGGCCTGGGAGAAATTATGTCTGTTCTTTCTTTGACTGAACTGAGAATATCAGCAACTGTTTTCTCAGGCAAACAACTTTCAGGGAGGGTAACACCTTATAATCTCTATGTGCCAAAAAGTACACAAAAGGTTGTGGGGGTTTTGTGTTGCTTTGTTTTTTAAAAAGCACACACTGTGAGAGAAGTGGCAAAACAGCTTCCAGAAGAGGGTCACACTATAAAAACTTCCAGGGGCCCTGAACAGCATTCCCCAGGAAGACGCACTTTACAGCAACAAGCCAACTGGCTGCAGAGATGGGGCATTATACTTCTCAGGAAAGGCCACACCGTAAAAATACCCAAAAATACCCCAAAAGCTTCCTGAGGGAGCACACTTTAAATCACAAAGGTAGCTGCACACAGAGTTACAGAAAGGGGGGTAAAATGCTTCTCAGAAAGGGCTGCACCATAGAAGTCCCAAATTGCCCCAAGGAAAAATAGTTTCTGAAAAATACCACAGCATTTACAGATAACAGAATGCAATTATTCTTATAAAGGGTCACACTACTAATGAGTTCCAAATTGCCAGAGAGAAAAAACAATTTCTGAGAGGACATATGTTAGATCAGTTAGATCAGCAGGCGCAAGGTTTCAGGGAGGGTCACACCTTTTTTTGTTTTCTTTAATGCCCAAATGAAATCTCTCCCCAAGACACATACAAAATGATTAAAACAGATACAAGGTTTTTTGTTCTAGACCATCCCACCGCTGCCACGAATTTAAATGTCTCATCCACTGTGGGGAACTATGAGGAGTTCTTTTAAAAATAGATGGTCAGGAATTAAACCAAGTCAGCTGAGGCAAACATCGTATCTGAGTACCATTTATTGATAAGGAAAAACAAAACACAAAAAAAAATGGAGTTACCCCATTAAAGAGGACTAGAAAAGACAGAGCAGGAGGAAGAAAAGCGGAAAAGAAAAAAGGGGGAGAGAGAGAAAGGGAGGGGAGATAGAGGGGGAAAGCGGGCGTTACCACTAACAGGGCCGGGGAGTGCTGCCAATGTCCACGGGGGGTGGGGCTCTCAGAGATGCACAGCTCCACAGGCACAGCTGCTGTGGTGAAGGGCAGCTGGGCACATGGTGAGTGGGTGCATGGGCAGGAGGTCCAGAACCCTGGACAAGGTCACAGTGGGGATGATGGCGATGGGCTGGTTTGGAGGCAGCCAGGGTTGGATGCCTGTGTTTCGGATAGGGATGAGGGGATGAAACAACAAAGTGGAGGTCAGGGACACAGGGAGGTAGGACAGGTGTGAGGGCGAGCAAGAGCCAGCAAGAGCAGGAGAGCCAAAAGGCAGGCTGGGGCCAGGTCAAAAAGGACAAAAAACAGGCTAGGGCCAGGTCAAAAGAGCAAGCCAGCCTCCACAGGCTGGAGCCAAAGCAAAACCACCAGACCCAAGAGGCCCCAAGACTCAAAAAGCCCAAAAGACAAGACACAAAAAAGCCCCAGTCACCAAGCCAAAAAGCAAAAAGCACAGGGTGCAAAAACCCCCATGGCTTGTTGTGCAGTTGCTTTTATGCTCCCTGGCCCCTCCCAAAGTTTGCCTCCTGGCAGGAGACTATTGGTCCAGTCCAACCTTCTGTGCAGTCCATTGGTGGAGACCTATTGTCATCTAATTGGAGAAGCCTCTCTGGGGAGTAAGTGTCTCCTGTTTACTGTTTGTCCTTTGTGAAGTGTTGCCAGGTAAAATCTCCCCAGAGACAAGGCTTCCTCCTCTATTCTATTTGCCTGTTGCAAGTGGCACATGTGCATCCCTGATAACCAGTGTTGAGACAAATCAAAACTAAATTGGCTCCTCATGCCACCCCATCACTCCATGTGAAAAAGATGATGATCAGGGTGTGACAGCTGTGGAAATTATACAGAAAACACTGACTGAACTGCATAGACTATCTGACTTTCAGAAAAACAGCAAAAATAGGGATTTTTAAAAGTTCATAAAGACAATGTGTTTTTTTTCTGATTTTCTATCCTGTACTGGACAGACCATGATCAATCATGTCTTGAAGAAACAAAGCAGCAGTTGCGTTAGTAAATAGTTGCTTCTGAAAGTACCTTCTCCTCAGCTAGAAAACAGGTCTTGATCTTCTGTTGAGTGTTTTTTGAACATCATACTTTAGGGTGACAGGAGATTGCTTACACCTGAGTAGTCAGCTGTGTACCTACATGCTGCTGATGTTGGAGACAGGCATACAACAGAACACACTGAGGTTCATGCAACAAGAGCCAACTTTTACTGAGTGCTCTTCTTATATAGTTTTGAAGGTCCACACAGTTAGTCCTGATTGGCTGAATTAGTTGCCATCCAGCTAACTGGCCAATAGCTGCCTGTGTCCCCAACAGCCTAGACCTGCTCCCCAGTTGTCCAGACTGGTCAAGTTATATAATTAAGGTATTTGCATAATTAGTTATGTAATTAGTTATATTTCACTTATAAAATTAGGATTATTTATAACTCTGAGGCCTTCAGGCCAGCTGTTATCCGCTACGGTTCCCCCTTTTTGTTTTTAAATACAAACTCTGTCATCCTCTGCAGGGCCCTTGCATTCAGGATGACAAATACAGCACAATGTACAAAGCAATCATGATGACACAAAGGCCTAGGCTGAATGAGGATTTCCACCCAACTCAACAAGCCTGGCCCCTCTCAACTAGTGGTACATCCCATGTATCATTGGAGATGTAACATTCATATCCAGGAGCTGTCAAATGGGATTACCAATAATATAAATTCTCAAAATGGCATGGTGCAGACTCATTAATTAGAAGTTACAATTTTACAACTTTCTGTAGAACCGTTAGAAAACCAACTAACAGGAGAAACAATCTCTCTTAGTTTGGGTTTGCAATTCATGTCCTTAAATAGATAAAATCCTTAAATCCTTGTATCTTTAACTAGATAAAATTTTCATATCCTTAAATAGATTAAAAAATCCTTAAATAAATTGTCCCCTATCTCCATGTAGCAGGTGTACAAGTTTAAATCACTGCTCCACGACATCTGCTGGAGGGCCATCTGGAAGGTGCTGCTTCTGGTCCCAAGCAGGATGTAGAGCAGGGTGTACACACCTGGCAGGTACTCATTGTGTTCCTGTGTCTGTGGAAACACAAGTGTAGCCTCGTCCCCACATAAGCAGATCCCATGGACGTTCCTATTTTCTAGTGATAATATCTCACACCATTACCTTGGATTTAGGTGATTGGGCATCACTAGATAACTGCAATGATAAAAAGTGATTAAAAATTACTGGATTCTGGGAATTTTCTAATACTGTTAAATGATTCCAAGTATATATAGCTTTAGCCACTCCACTCTGTGGAGTCTCACCACACATTCCCCCTTTTGGTTTATCAAGTATACATTTTAAAGTGCCACGTGCACATTCCACAGTGGCCTGTCCTGCTGCTGAGTGGGGAATACCAGGGTGGTGTAACACACCCTAGAGCTGTAGAAATTGTCTCGTGTTCTGCGAAATGTAAGCAAGGGCCATTGTCTGTTTTGATGGTATGGGGGACACCTAAAGCAGCAAAGACTGATTGCTAATGTGTGATGGTATCCCAGCTCCTTTCCCCTGTATGTACTGAAGCCCATATGGCTGATGAGAAGGTGCCAATTGACACATGCACATATTTAAGATGACCAGATTCAGGGATGTGTATGACATCTGCTTGCCAGATTTGTAAGGCTCTCAGACCATGAGGGTTAATTCCCATCTGCAGTGGTGTAGTGCGGCCTTGGCAGTCAGCACAGGTGTTAATTATATTATGAGCCTCTGTGTATGAAAGCAGGAATTGTTGCTGCAGGGCTCAAACGTCTTGATGGAAGAAGGCATGTGACGCCTTTGTTTGTGCAAGGCTGTGGTGGTGTCCAAGCAGGGCTAGCTAGGCAACCTGCTGAGCATTGACCCTCAGCAATAAATTTGTAAATTTACCCTCTGGTAAATTTGTGTGACTTTTAATGCCTTGATGGTATGCCATGTAGTTTTTAGTAGGTCAAATAATTGTGCATTGTCAGTTTATTCTAACAGGGCTCAGTCTGATCTCTGTGTGATGAAAGGAATACAGGGGAAATGTTGAAAAGCCATAACTACAGCATTTTACCAGCTGAGGTGATCCACTCTCACAACCTTCCAATGTTTGCCATTCATTTTACTCTCTCCATGTTACAATGGCTTTTCCCATTTTCCCAGAACCATCAGTAAAACTGCAACACCTTTTAGGGATGTGCAACTGTTCAGTGGTTTTAGGGATAGTTCAGTGGTCCCACTCAACTGCAGTAAGTTATGGCTTGGTAGATGGTAACCACACCTCCTGCTGCTCCACACAGTGCCCCATCCTCACCACTTGCTTTGGCAGGCAGTACCTGTCGCATCCCCTCCCCCATCCTCATGTCACACAGTCTTAACTACCTAATAATTCCAGAATGTGTCTCCAGGGCTTTATTACATTAATGGAGGTCTCATAGCCTATGGAGGCTGCTTCAATTATAAATCTGCCAGCCCACTCCCATGTTCTTAAGTCCAGGGAGGCTCCTTCAGTTGCATTAAATCTGGGGTTCTTGGACCACATTTGCAAGGCTAGCAAAGCCCGCTCATCATATTTTATCCCTCATTTCTTTAAAGAATCCTTACATTGACATCAGGATGTTCCTGTATCGAAGCCCATGCTTCCATATTTCCTGGTGGCATCTTCTATTCACAAAGGGTCTGGACCAAAGCAGCTTTCTCCTCTGCCTTCCGCAAGTCTCTTCACTGCTCGCAGCTATACACGCTGCTCTGCCAGACCTACTAGGATGGCTCTCCCCACAGCTCTCTGCAGCCCTACAGGCTGCAGGCAGCAATCCCTGCTGCCCTCTCTCCCCACACTTCCCACAGAAGCTTGTTGTGTCACATCAGCAGTCACCACTTGTCTCTGATGTTTGAGACAGGTACATGACAGAACACACCAAGGTTCATGCAACAACAGCCAACTTTTATTGAGTGCTCTTCTCCTTATATAGTTTTGAAGGTCTACACAGTTAGTCCTGATTGGCTGAATTAGTTGCCATCCAGCCAACTGGCCAATAGCTGCCTGTGTCCCCAGTGGCCTTGACCTGCTCTCCAGTAGTCCAGACCAGTTGAGTTATATAATTAAGATAATTGTATAATTAATTATACAATTAGTTATATTTCAGTTGTAAAATTAGGATTATTTATAACTGTGAGGCCTTCAGGCCAGCTGTTATCCACCACACCTATAAAAATGAAGCTGTGAATTTGGTCGGGGGCTTATTGCTGTTGGGGTTTGTTTTTACTCAGTCTGTGAGGTCAGAAAGAGCCTTGTGATATTGGCATCCATCTAGAGTGACAATGCTTTGCATTTTCAGCTCAAAAAGAAGTGGAAGAGTGGACAACTTCTAATTTCTGGCTAACTTAATGTGATATCTTTGTTGCTAGAAAAACCATATTTTTCAGGATTGTATCTTTGATATTGGTGCCAAATTTCCATCCATCTAATATACAGATTCCTCTTTGCAAGATTTTCTCTTTTTTTCTGATGAGACTTTGCAAACCATTATTTTTCTGCCACCTTCAAATAATTCTGAGATGCTATTGTACAGAAATGTCAGAGAAAACTCCTTAGAAATGTATAAATTAAGATTTGGTGAAAGCAGAGAGCTCTTTTGTTCACATAACACAAAGAGTGAGCTATGGGGTTAGTCCCCTTTGGACAGTGTTGATCATTCTGGTATTAGCATATATTTATACAACAGCACAAATTTCACGCACAAGTAATTTCACTGATTGTTATTTTCTGATGATGCAAGCTGACTTGGTTTACGGCTAACCTGACAATCCTGTCAGGATTTTTCCCTTCTTTCTGCTGGCTGACAAGAATTTAACCAGGTGGAAGAGATTCAGACATTTTTGCATTTTTTACCACTTTAGAGAGAAGTTTGCCATTTAGAGGGAAGAACACTTTACCTATTGCCATTTAGAGGCAGGTTAAGAATATTATAGCCTGTGAGGGATGTAGATGAAGACAATAACAATTTGTCGCACTTGACACTTTAGTAAGATGCCCTACTGGATTTGGTTCAGACTGTGTAAAATGCAGATTAATCTTCTGAGCACATATATAATTTTGGATTTCCTGGCTCTGCATGCAGAGATGATTTAAAACATTCAGGAATGGCCAGAAATAACTATTTCTGGCCATGGGGATCATCAGCCCTTGGAGGGTTAGCTTCTGGATATTTTTTCATCTAATATGAGAAAATTTGTGGGTTTGAGATTCTGGGTAAAAAAGATGATAGGATTACTTTTCACGTTGTGGATAAGACATCTGAACTAGAGAGAATTTGTTAACTAAAGAAGCAACAGGTTTCCGAGAAATGGCTATATTGACATCTGCTTTCCTGGTTTTGTTTTCACTTTAATAGACATGGTTATTTTTCTGGTTTTTGGCATATTGTGCAGTTTTAATGCATGGAACATCTGGAAATGTTCAAGGGGAGGTTTGAGGCTGCTTTGAGCAACATGGTCTTGAGGATGGGTTTCCCTGCCCGTGGCAACAGGGGTGGAACCAAATGATCTTTCAAGTTTGTTTCAACCCAAACTATTCTGCGACTCCATGATTAGCATTTTGGAGGTTTGTTTCCTACAGCTGAGCTGGGATATTTGAAGATCTATTATGTCATGAATAAATAGCCCAAAATTCTTTTGTACATGCTACTGATGTTTTTTCTAAAAAATACCTAATTGTTTAGCAACTTCTGCAAGATTTGGTGATTTTTTCAGCTATATTTATGTATCCTGAAATCAGATATCTCTGGTGTGCTTGTACAATGATAGTAAATGATAGTTTGTAAATATATTTTTTAATAATAGATTGAAATGCAGGCAGGAAACCCACCAGAAAGCAAGCAGTAAATTAGGAGTGATAGAGTCACTAACTAAAATTTAGAAGTGATATTTCAAAACCAATTTTTGAAAATGAAATGCATTTTAAGAATAAATTAAGATGAAATCTTTATTTTCAACTTATTTCCATTCATAGAGACACAAAAAAATATAGCAGTTTTAGGAGTTCCTATAAAAATATAGGAATATGGAAAAGTTACATAAAATACTGTAAATTTTCTTTGTATTGTCTAAAAGTGAGATAGCATAGTGTGAGTGACAAAAAAAAACAAGTGGGTAACAAACTTTCCTTTTTGATTAGTGATGTGTTTTGATTAGTTCAGAAAATGTTATGGAAATTATGGAAAATATGTAGGTATGGCCTACAGTTCTCATAAAATATTTTTAATTGCTTGTTTCCTCACAGGATGCCAGCCACCAGGGTGTTTCATAGATAAAAATGATAGAATCATAGAGTAGGCTGAGTTTGAAGAAACCCTTCAGGATCATCAAGTTCAATTCCTAGGCCTGCACGGAACTGAAAGAATCACAGCATGGGCCTGAGAGGATCATCAGAACACTTCTCAAATCTCATAGGCTTGCTGATGTGACCACTTTCCTGAGGATCCTGTTCCAGTGCCCAACCACCCGCTAGGTGAAAAACCTTTTAGTAATATCCAATTGAAACCTCCCTGACTCAGCTTCATGCCATTTTCATGTCGTGTCACTGATCAAGAGATTGCAGAGAACAGGACCTGCCCCTCCGTTTCCTCCCATGAGGTTGTTGAAGACCCCAAGGAGGTTTCCCCTCATTCTGAAAAGCTCCTCATTCAGCTTCCCTTCCAGACCCTTCATCATCCTCATGGCCCACCTTTGGATACTCTCTAATAGCTTAATGTCTTATACTGCAGTGTCCAAAACTGTCCCTAGCACTGGAGGCCATCCAGTGCAGACCAGAGCAGGACAATGCCCTCCCTTACCTGGCTGACAGCGCTGGGCCTGATTGCACCTCAATACATGGTTCACCCTCCTAGCTGCCAGGGCACTGCTGACTCATATTTAACTTGCCATCAACCAGGACTGCCAGATCCCTTTCTACAATGCTGTTTTCTCTCCTCTCATTCCCTAGAATATACACACAACCAGGGTTGCCCCATCCCAGATGCGGAATTCAGCACTTTCCCATGTTAATAGTCATGGTACTCCAGTTCAGGGCACTGAGACCCTCTTGGTTTATCAACTGTGTTGAAGACAAAGAATGAATTAAACACCTCTGCCTCGTCTCTGTGTGTGAGGTGACCATCCTCATCCTGTGGTGGACCAATATTATTTTTGCACTGCCTTCTGTAATTGACACAATTGAAAAAAACCTCTGTTTATTGTTCCCCACAGTACTGGCTAAGATCCACTCCAATTTGGCATTGGCCATATGAATCTTCTCTGTACAGTGGCAGCAGCATTTTTGTATTCTTCTTACATCACCTTGTTACTGAACAGCTTATATTTCTGTAAGAAGAAGTCTGCACAGCAGTGAGGCGAGATGTTGGAAAACCCTTTAAACTTTAGCACAATAGTGTATGATCCCTATATTCATTGTTAATTCTTAGTTCTGTACCATACAGTACTTAGTAAAAATGCAAGAGATTATTGTGGCTTTATGTTAGCTCCCTGCATCTGTGACTATTATGTCTTGTTGTAGGCTAATTTTAGTTTGTGTAATTCTATCAGTTTCATATATACTAGCTGACATCTTAGCTTTGAGAACAAAAGTGTGTCATCAAAGAATGGTAAGGGAAGTACATTATGACTTGACAACATATTTGAAATATTTTCAAGGAGAAAAGATTAATCAGAATATCTGGAACCATACCCAAACAAGTCTATAGAAAAAATCAACATATATGCATATGGATATTCTGGAATTTTGATAAATGTGTATTCATTTCAGGAATATAACCTGGTCTTTTAGGTTACTGAGCATCCATGATATCAGGAGAATTCTGCATGCCTCTAGCACTGCAAATAAAAAAGTGTCAACTTTCTACCGGAGAGTTTATTGCGCAGTTTTCAGTGACATCCTGACCTCGCTTCCACTGGGTATAGACATTCTGGTTTTGCCAATCTGCAAAAGAAGATTCCTGCTCAGTCAAATCATTCTTCTACCTCATCTGCTTGATGTCTGATATTTTGGAATTTCCTGCTGCTCTGCCCTTAAGAGGCAACTGTCGCAGACATCTTTTCCATTAAAAATCCTTTCTTTAGGATTTTTCCTTCTGAGAAGCTGCGGCCTCAGAAACAGAATGTAAACAATAATTATCTGCTGCTGTGGAATGCAACAGGTGGATCTGTGATTGGTCTGGTGTGGATGTTTTGGTTCAGTGACAAGTCACAGCAGAGCTGGCTCTCTCGGTCAGAGAGCTGCCTTTGTTATCGTTCTTTTCTATTCTATTCTTAGCTTAGCTTAAACTTCTGAGGAAACCTTACATTTCTTTTTCTTTTTAGTATAGTTGTAATGTAATATAGATATGATATAATAACAAATCAAGCCTTCTAAATATGGAGTCAGATCTACATCTCTCCCTTCATCCTGAAAACCCCAGTGACCACTGTAACAGGCAATGTTTAAAAAGAGAGCAGCACTGCAAAAACATTTTCCCAGGGTACTTTACTCACTAGTTTCCTGAGCAGCCTCAAGTCTGCTTCCCTTATGTCCAGGGTTAAAGTTTAGCTGGCACTTTTCTTCCTCTCAAGAGATTTTAAACTTGACCACTTCATGGGTGCTGTGGCCAATCTCCACTTTGCTCACAAGATCCTTTGACAGGAAGCAGATCAAGTAGGGCATCTTTCCAAGTTGTCTCCCTTAGGATCTATTCCTTAAAGTTGTCATCCAGGTGTGTTAGGAATCTTCAGTCCTGGTTTGTACTACCTGTGTGATGCTCTCAGTTAATTTCTGTCAAGTTAAAGTTCTCCATGAGGACAAGGTCAGTTGACTTGGAACTGTCCGTAACTTCCTCATAGAAAAATTCCTTGGCATCATTGTCCTGGCCAGGATGTCTATAGTAGACTCTCACAGGAACATCCACATTATTTGTCCCTTGGTTCTAACCCAGAGGCTCTCAACTGCACCGCCAATTGTGAGCTCCATACATTCTAACTCTTCTGTTATATACAGTGCTACCCCCCAGACTCTTCTGCCCTGACTATCCCTCCTGCAGAGCCTGGAACCATCCAACAGGGCACACCAGCCACAGGACTTATTCCATCACTTATGCCAGTGATGTCAAATCTCTGGGACACAGCAAAAGCCTTGAGCTCCTCTTGTGTATTCCTCATGCTCTGTACATTATTGTAGAAAATGCTGAAGTGTGTTTTTTTGTTTTATAATGGTTTTGTCTTTGTGTCCCCTTATTTTCCCCAAATGCTTTACCCCAGATTGTATCCTCTACCTCTACCTGTGTAATCCCTTTCCTTTGCTGAGATCATCCCCAAATCCCCACCCTGGCTCTCTGTCAGTCACTCGGCATCCCATCCCCTCCATCTAGAACTTTCAGTCCAGGACATCAAGTGATTAGCCATAGGCTAGAGGTCAACCCTCCAAGTATTACCCCATACGCAGTCCTAAATGTCCATTCGCCCAGTATCCATACCTTAAGTTTTCTTATTGGTCAGTAAATGTAATCTACTTTAGGTTTCCACCTCCCTTTAAATGTAACCTTGGCACCTCTCCCGGGGCTCTCAGCAGGAGGCCCCTAAGGTTGTAGGGGCTCCCTGGAGCTCCTGAAATAAATTTTGGATTAACCTCGGCTAAGAGTTGGCCCCTTCATCTTCCGCCGTTGTTCTAGCATCTCCTCTGCTTCAGGCGATCGGCCTAGCTGCTTTCTGTACAACCGGGGCGCGGTGGAGTGCCCCCCACCCCGCTGTTCACTGCCCTCACTGGGCGCTGGCTGGGGAGTTCCCTCAGTGGCACTCAGAGGGATTCAGTAGCCAGACCAGAAACATTTCACATGTGGTACACTGTAGCCAACACCTCCTAGGGCAGATTAAGGGATTCCATCATGTTCATTTCCTCAAGTTTTGACACAGCAACCCATTGCTCATCACTGGTGAGTGTGGTTTTGTCCCTTTCCTCCTGCTAGTTAAAAGCACTGGCAATGAGCCTTGCTACCTCCTGTGCAAGAGATCTTTTTCCCTTGCGAGACATCCTGTGAGATGTCAGTAGACCAGGCGCTGAATAGATCTTCTCATGGTAAAAAACCCCAAATTTTTCTAATTATATCCACCTCTGAGCTTTGAGCCGCATATTTGTCGCTATAGGACACCACAAAATAACATGATGTGGACACAAAGCTCTCCCAAGGTAAAAAAGAGAACTTTTAATTTCTGACTCCAACATTTATAGATTTCCAAAAGTGACAGTGGATTGGAGGATGACAGTGCCACCTCTCCAATGACACTTGTCAAACCAACAGTCCATCAAATTTCTCCTCCTCCATAAAAGAATGCAAACCAGTAAGTTATTTACATAAAGTGTGTGAGAGAGTTCGTTACAAGAATGTAAACATCAGAAGGCTTAGAAAATCTTTAAAAAAAACAGGGCAACACACATTGACTTTATGTATCTGCCTATTCCTATCAATATTGTTCCTTTTTAGTAGAAGGATACAATAGTACTTGTATTCCTGATAATGATTTGAGCGATAACAAAGCATCAAAACAGTAAATATAGTAATTTCTCACTACTATAAACTATGTTAGGGCAATTTAAGAAAGTTTTTTTAGACAAGTCCTAATGACAAAGTTCACTGTGAGCATTTGCTACTCACTGAAAAATATAGTTAATAAACACAGTGTGCTAAATGGTGCATAATATTTTGTTTCATAACATCCCATTAAACAAATACCTCAGCTGATGCTATGTATTCAAAAGGCAAGGAAAGAGAACAAAATTTTTTACCAGTGTCTAGAAGTTAATTTAGCTGGTTGTTGTATGCACATCTGTAGCATTTACATGGCAAGAAAATAACAAAGATTTTTTTTAAACTTGGCTTAATACTTGCAGTTATGCAGTTGCAGATCTAGAACTATATAATCTCTTTTTAACCAGAAAAAATGTAAACTGGTGGTTTTTCAGTTTATACCTCTTTGTGGAATGAACTGAATCTGTTATACAGAATTAATAATCCATTTTCAAAGATGCAAGCTATCCATGTAAGTTTCGCATTTAAAAAGTCAAACCTAAGCAAAGCAAAAAAACCACCAAAAAACACTAGGTTTCAGTCTTTCAAGAAGTCTCACAAGGACTAAAAGGAACTTTATTTAAGTTCAGAATTGTATTTTTCCTTTTTCAAACCATTAAATGTAAAAGATGTGTAATTTTAATTTCGTTTTTTCCAAAATTTCTGTTCATATTCTTGTTTTGATCATGTAATGCGCAGAATTTCAAGAAAAGCAATTTTTAAATTCACGAGTAATTTTTTCTTTTCTTCAACAGATATTTTTGTTATACTAAGATTATATTTTGCAGGGACAGATACAAGAAAAATTTTAAGTATTTTTTTTACATTTTTAAATTGGTCTGATGGTTTTACAGAACCATATGCTGCAAACAGATAAGGATATAACTAAGGCAATTAGGATATAGGAGTTTTTGATTAATTTGTATGTATTAATTGAGCTACTTGAAAGTAATGGGATAAAGTGTATGAATTTAATTGTCTAAAAATAGGCAGCTGAAACTGTCTTAGATAATTTTTCAAACCAACCTAGTTTAAAACTGAGATGATTCCTGACATCCCCAGTGCAGTTGCAGAACATATTAATCAATTAGTATTCATATTGTCTAACTGCATGACTTATATACTATATTCTCATGAGAAAAATTAAGTTGACCTGGCCATTTTATGATATTCCATGTGTTCTTAATCAGCTTAATTAATATGTGTACTTTCATGAATAAGCCAAATTTAAAACTCTAATAGGTTTATCTACATGTTTTCTGAATGTATTATGAATATTAGTTCAAGTGACACTATTTTGCAATAGTAAATACAAAGTACAGTGAATTATAAATCTTGCAGAACACATCCAACTTGTTGATAGCTTCTAATGAGTCAAAACATCACCTGGGGCCTGCGAGACTCAATATTGCCCCTAGAAGAAACTCAGTGGAGTAATTAATGATGTTGGTGTATATAAACATGCAAGCACATTTCTATTCTTATATCTATGATTTGATCTAAGCTCAGTGGAGTTTTCCTTGATTTACTTCCCTCTGACAAAAGGTTTCATAGTTACATGACATGAAGATGAAAACAAATATTAGTCTGAAAACAAATATTTAATAAAATATGAAATGTATACAAATTTTTCATTCAGGCTCACAGCTTGAAGGTTACTGAGATCTCTGGACTGTCTTTATGTCCCATATGTGTGAAGCATGTCTGAATGTATTATTTATACTTGTTCTAATCAAACACCTTACATGATATGTCTATTTAAAGCTGTGGTTTTGTGCTCCACCTGAACATAGGAGGAAGTTACACCTATGTCTTTTCTATACAATGCTCTTAAATATAATTATCTCAATTCATTATTTTACAGGGGGGATAATGCACGTTTGGTAGGATCAGCATCAACATCTAGAAAAAATGCCAAATACAAAAAAATAACAGTGACTTAATATGATTTGTATCAAGAAATCGGTTAAGAGCAGTGGAAAAAAAAATCCTTGATATTTTCTTCTTAGAAAGCTTAAAATAATTTATATTATAACTCTTGTAGCTCCTTTCAACTAGGTCTATCCATCACAGCTTGGATGGAGAAGCTGATCTTCTTGTCAGGTATTATAGAGCCGAAATGCGAGGAAGGCTTGTGACAGAGGACAGAGGATAATAAAAATCTATAGACCCCATTCAAGAACCTGCTCCTGCTGTTGTCTACAAATTCTTTTTGTCTTTACTGAAACAACAGGTACAACTTCATGCTCTGATATACACTGGGATGCAGCAATCCTATCAGTCCACATCTCCAAAGTGGTTTTGGGTCGCAGCATGCAAACCTTGACTTTCATCTATGCCTTGCAAAGCTGGTGCCAAACAATGTGAATTGTCTACCTATATATTGTATGGAGAAGCCCTGGTGGTACTTCACCTCTTCCCTACTCTCACACATTTTAGGTGTTTCATATGAAGGAGTCACTGCAACGGAGGTTTAATCTCACCTCTGACATAACTCCACTGTCTCTTCCTTCTTCCTCATCTATTGCCCAACCTACAGCCACTCCCTTCCCTGCCCCGCAAATCTGAAATATCTTACACAGAGTACAGATGCTGTGGGCTGATGGGGTCTCCTAGCCTAGGGCATCAAGTGGTTAAGTCAAGTCTTGAATGGCTACAGGAAGAAATAAAGCTCAGAGAGGTAAAGGTGTGACATGCAGCTGTGTTTCCTACACTCCACTGAATTGCCAAAGAACAGGTGGGAGATACCTCTGACTACACTGTTTTTTGTGTCACGTCCACACCCTGTCCTGTCCAGACCATTGCTTTCTTAAAGATCTCATGAGATGGGCAAAGCTGAAAAAGCCCCAGGGGCTGCAGACCATAGAATGCTTTGGAACAAACTATTAAACATCATCTGGTACAACTCCTCTGAAATGAGCAGGGACATTTTCAAGTTGATTGGGTAGCTCAAAACTATACCCAAACTGATCTTGAGTATTTCCAGGGATGAGCCACCTTAACAGCTCTCTGGGCAATCTGTGCCAGGGCTTTGCCACCCACTGTCACAGACATCTTTTATGAAAAATCCTTTCCTTAGTATTTTTCCTCCTGAGAAGCTGAGACCTCAGGAATAAAATGTAAACATTGATTATCTGCTGCTGCAGAATGCAACAGGGGCATCTTTGATTGGCCCATGTTGGATGTTTGTAATTAATGGCCAATCACAGCCCAGCGGGCTTGGACAGAGACCTGAGCCACAAAGCTTTGTTATCATTCTTTCTTTTTCTATTGTTAGCCAGCCTTCTGATTAAATCCTTTTTTCTATTCTTTTAGTACAGTTTTAATATAATATATATAATAATACAATAAATCAAGCCTTCTGAAACATGGAGTCAAATCCTCGTCTCTTCCCTCATCCTAAGAACCCTGTGAACACTACCACAACCCACTTCATACAAAAAGTCTTCATTATGTCCAGTCCAAAACGAATCTTTTTATAACTTAGAACCATTTCCCCATCCTATTACTACAGGCCCCACTAAAAAGCCTGTCCACAGATTTCTTTTAAGCCCTCTTTAAGTATTAAAGTACTAAAGTCTACTGTGTTGCAACAGAGTAGACTCTGTTAAGAGTGAGTACCTATAAGGTGAGTACCTACAAGACTTGATGAGATCCACCAAATTTTATATTCCCTCATTTTCTCATTTTAAAAGACATTTTAACCTAATGTGTTCTCAATTCGTTACCTATAAAGTGATGATATCAGTATTCTATAGTATCAATATTGTGAAGAACATTTGACTGTGATATAATTTATCTTCAAACATAGAATAAATTGTAAAGAATTGTGTATATTGAGTTACAATTGATAATAAAATTATCCCCTCAAAATAATAGAGCTTCAATTTAACTTATCTGATACATAAATTAAAGGAGTAGGCATTTATTTTCACACATCTGCTCCTTTATCTTATCACCATCATCTTCTTCATCATCATCATCATCATCATCATCATCATCATCATCATCACTTTACATGAACATAATTACTCTTTATATAATGTATTTAAGCTACAAAATGCAATTGCTAATAATTGCAGGAAAGTAAATGCTTTCTTTAAATAGCGTGATAAAAATTATTCTTATATGTAGGTATAGGAGTAAATCTTTGTAAGAATGGGAACTATTATTTTCAAGACCAGTGTTAGAAAGTCAAAACTGTGGTCAATTTGCCATAGAATTAAATTTAAAACCAATTGGGTCTTAGCTAGTTCTGTTTTGCAGTGAGAGAGGAGGCTAGGCTGGTTTCAAAACCCAACTTAGTTGATTTTTCACTTCAGATAAAAAACACACATTGCTTGGGGCTCCTGGAATGAAGATAAACTTATAAAAATTTTGTTCAATTCTCTTTTCAAGGTTTTTTTTGCTAAAAGTGCAGTGGGACAATATATAAAGAAGAAATACATTCTGCTGTTTAAGTGAGACCAGCTAGACAATTCTAAGACAAATCCTATGCTGTCTACCAGTTTGCTGTTCTACACTGAAGACGTGTAAACCTACTCAGAATGGCATCCCGTGTGGGGCCATGCATTTTATTTTCTTTCCCTCCTAAAGCAAAAAAAGCACAAGATGCTAAAGGTGGTATAAACCTGCATCACTGCTATGTGAGGTAGGCAGAAGAAGATTTTCCATTAAAATCCTGTTAGATGTTAATGAAAAGTTATAAAAGTAAATCATAGGACTATCAGCATGGAGTGAAATAATGGAAGATCAAGAGATAATAGGTTCTGATTTCTCTTTCACTCTCTGGATTAGAGGAATGTTCTCCTTGCCTCTTTTTCGTGCTGGGTTGAGGGGTGTGATATATAATGGTGGGCAGTTAGGAAGGACTGTTCCTGTGTTAGGAAGGCAGAATACTCTCAAAGCAATTACAAGAAGAATTCAGTTTTAACTGGACTTGAAGATAATCACAATTATCCCTCTAAACTTTAAGAAGGCTATAACAGATACATCATTAAGAAGATTCTCTATTTATAATGTATCCCTGCTTCATGGAGAATTCTCAGGAAGAAATATCCCCTTAGGGCTATGAGGTGTCCTGTCTGCAGAACTGAGCACTGGCTACCTTCTGCTACAGAGATGTAAGTATCCAAATTGATGTAGTTGATCTGTTCTGAAAGTAGCATAATATTCTACAATTGCAGTGAAAGAGGGTATTGACTGCATAATTATTATTATTGTATAATTTCATGTAGACGCTTCCCATTCTGAAATATATTTGAATTAAATTGATTTCTGAATAAAAAATTAACTGCAGCATTGGATGGATAGCACTAGGGTCAGAGTTTTGCATTCTGATTTCCCCTTTTTCTGCTAAAAAAAAAAAAAGAAGAATGAAAACATAGTTCCACCCTCATTTTTGCACCTTTTTAAAAGTATCTATACATGACTGTGTATTAAAAAAATGAGATTATCACAATCATTAGATAACATTTTACACATCTTAAAATCAATTCTTCTTCCCTTGCTTCTCTTAATATCTGAAGTGCAAAAGCGAATGGAGAAAGGTAACAATATATTCATGGACTATTTTGTTCGACTTGTCTGAGGTGAAGTAGTTTATGTTATTTATCTTGAAATAAAGAGTTTATGCCAACTTGGGTGGGGTTTTGTTTGTTTTATTTTGTTTTGCAGATGATGTATTTTAGCTGTGCTCCTTAAAAGCATATAAGATGTATTATGGCTGGGTTCTGGGGTCTGTCTGACCCCAGCTGCCATAGGTGCCCCAGATGGCAAAGTACTGCTGAGCAAAACCAGTCCAGCTGCCCAAGGCAGTGTCCCAGCTGCAGAGAACCTTAGCAAGCAGCTTAGCTCTTTAATTGAGACCAGCTCTTTGGTGAATTCAGCTCTTTAGTGATTTCAGCTCATTGTTTGCTAAGTGCCTCGGCAGATGCAGGGATGAGAGAGGGGAAGAGCTGTGCGAGGTTCTACAGAGGTGTCTTTATTGGCAGCCTCTGGAAAGGGTGCCAGTGACAGCATTTCTGCTGAACTGGGCAGAGGTAGGGATCTATATAGGGTATGTGGGTTTTGGGAAACAGTCCAATAGTAAGGGTCAACGTAAATATGACCTATGGTCTTACAGAGAAGTAACAAGGGTCTGAGGTGGAAGAGGGGTCTTTTGGTCCAGTCATTCTGACTCAACATTTCTTATCGTAGGCAACAATTGCCATGGAGGCCTTGCAGGCCCTGTGGCTGCTACAAAGATGGATTACTAATTACTGAGAAATTAATCTGTAATTCTGGATACCTTGGAAACAACATATGCTAGCAACAAAAAGAAAACTAGGTCTTTACCCACATTGTGGAATATTCTGAAGGTAGTAATTGTGGGAAAACGGTATAGTGAAATGTGCAGTTCACACTGTTTTGGGGACAGGGCAATTCTGCTTTTGGACAGCACATGGCATATCAAAAATCCTTAAGAGAAGGAACCACCAGAATATAAAATCTGACTCTCAGTGTCTTTTTATTATTTACCTATTGCAAAATATAGTGGAAATGCAGTTCTTCTATTAGATTTCTTCTCACTTTCTTGCTTGCTTTCATCACCATGGAATCTAACAGACAAATAAGTTAATGACATTTTTTTCATTTAAACATATATTATTCACAAATAGGTTGTTTACAGTCTGTCAAAATTTTCCAATGGAAATCATCAGGGAAAAGCTATGATTACTACCTAGGGTATGATTTTGTCTATTTTGTAAAATTTAAAAACTGTATCTTAAACTTAAAAACCAGTTTGTTTCTATGAAGTGTGGTTATGTATATTTCATTCTTTCAAAGTTTCTTAGAGAATGATTTATCTTCATATTCCCTATTGAACTACTGCTTTTTCAAAATTTATTGCCTTTTCACTGTTCCATGTGTTCAGCAGTATATTAAAGAAAAAGTAAAATCCAGTGAAAAGAACCTTTTCAACTCTCTTCTACTTTTATTACTTTTTTGCATTCATCTTATAGAGTTTATATGGGAAATACAAGCACAGAAGCCTCCCAAGGTCTCAAACATACAAGCTCAGAGATAGAGGTGGACACAGTGTTTGACCTAGGACCTTGGAGAAGGCTTGAATCTTTAGAATAGAAAAGTGAAACAGACATGAAGTAAGAATAAAGATTTGTAGTTTAAGCAGAAATATGTTTTAAGCAAGTAGAAATATGCCTCATGTAAGTGAATAATATGTTAAGCAAGATAGTAGAAAATTTAGAAGTCTAGCAATAGAACTTGTTAAAGAGTTAGTAAAAAGTAGAAGATGCAGTAATAAGTTTCTGTAGAGTTATATGAGTGGATAAAAAGCTGCATTGTGGAAAAGTCATATAATACATAGCAATTAATGACTGGTTTATGAAGGTGCTAGCGAGCTTTGTGGAAGTAGCTGATTGGATAGAAATTTATAAAAGACATTGTAACTAGAATTAGAATGGCTTCTGATGTGATGGTGTGTGTGGATGTAACAACTTTGAGGTCTCACCCTTCCATGAGTCTGATTTTGCAATAAACCATCTTTTAATCTCTTAATCAGTTGACCCCATCTACTCTGTATCCTGAACAAGTTTAGTCTTTTAGAAATCCTGTAGATCCTTTGCAGACAAAATCTTTGTTGATATTGCTTGAAATTATTATAAAATGGAATTTTGAGATTGGTCTTGTGTGTGTGTTTAACACAGCTCCTGATCATTTTTCAAGTGTACTCAGAATACTTTTGTGTTCTTTTGTCTGCTCAGAACACTTTTTCCACCAATACAACTTAACTTTTGATGTACGTAATGTGTATGTTTTCCCAAATTTTCTAATAAAATAAAGAGTTCATGTTGCTTAAACACATCTCTTTGGTTGGATTTCTGGTTAAAATATTTAAATTATTTTAAATTCCCATTTCTAAACCTCTTAGGCTTCTCTTTTTGACCTTGTTCTCTTTTCATCTGAGTATTATGCTGATGGTTAAAGTCTAAGAGTCTGCAGCACCATCCTATAGCAATAGAAAAGTTAAAATAGCATAGCACTATTTCATTCTCAATACAATTTTTTAAAACATTTGGACCCACATGATATATGACCACAGAATCACAGAATTACAGAATCACAAGGTTGGAAGAGACCTTCAAGATCATAGAGTCCAGCCTGTCCCCTAACACCTCAACTAAACAATGGCACCGAGTGCCACATCCAGTCTTTTTTAAAACACATCCAGGGATGGTGACTCCACCACCTCCTCAGGCAGACCATTCCAGTACTTTATCTCCCTTTGTGTGGAAAACTTTTTCCTAATATCTAACCTCCATTTCCCTTGATGCAGCTTGAGACTGTGACCTCTGGTTCTGTCAGTTGCTGCCTGGAGAGAGACCAACCTCCACAACTACCCTTCAGGAAGTTGTGGAGAGTGGTAAGGTTGCCTCTGATTCTCCTTTTCTCCAGGCTAAACAAGCCCAGCTCCCTCAGCTGATCCTCACAGGGCTTGTGTTCCAAGCCCCTTACCAGCCTCTTGTGGACATGCTCAAGTGTCTCAATGTCCTTTCTAAACTGAGGGGCCCAGAACTGGACACAGTACTTAAGGTGTGGGCCTCACCAGGGCTGAGTTCAGTGGGAGAATGACCTCCCTGCTCCTGCTGGCCACACTATTCCTGATAGAGGCAGAGATGCCTTTGGCCTTCTTGGTCCCCAGGGCACACTGCTGGCTCACGTTCAGTCGGCTGTCAACCAGTACTGCCAGGTCCCCTTCTGCCTGGCCACTGTCCAGCCACAGCCTCCCCAGACTATAACGCTGCAGGGGGTTGTTGTGGCCAAAATGCAGGACTTGGTACTTGGACTTCTTAAACTTCGTTTTGTTAGACTCTGTCCATATCCAAGTGTTCCAGGTATCTCTGCAGAGCCATCCTACCTTCCAACAGATCGACACATGCTCCCAGCTTATTGTCATCTGCAAATTTACTAATGAAAGACTCAATACCCTCATCCATGTTATCAATAAAAACATTGAATAGAACTGGTCCCAGCACAGGCCCCTGAGGGACACCACTGGTGACTGGCCGCCAGCTGGATGCAGCACCGTTCATCACCACTCTCTGAGCCCGGCCATCCAGCCAGTTCCTAACCCAGCAAAGAGTGTTCCTGTCCAAGCTGTGGGCTGCCAGCTTTTCCAGGAGTGTGCTGTGGGAGACAGTGTCAAAGGCCTTGCTGAAGTCCAGGTACACAACATCCACAGCCCTTCCTGCATCCACCAGGTGGATCACCTGATCATAAAAGGAGACCAGGTTGGTCAAACATCACCTACCCTTCCTAAACCTATGGTGGCTGGGTCTGATACTCCGGCCATCCTGTAGATAGTGTATAATGACACTCGCTATAAATTGCTCCATTATCTTGCCAGGTACTGAGGTCAGGCTGACAGGCCTATAATTACTAGGATCCTCCTTCCCACCCTTTTTGTGAATGGGTGTCACATTGGCCAGCTTCCAGTCACTGGAAACCTCACAATGAGCCAAGACTGTTGGTAAATGATGGAGAGTGGCTTTGCAAGCTCATCTGCCAGCTCCCTCATCACTCTGGGATGGATCCCATCTGGTCCCATAGATTTATGAATATCCAAGCATCTCAGAAGTTCTCTGACTGCCTCTTCTTGGATAATGGGGGTACCATTCTGTTCCCTGGCGCCATCAACCAACCCAAGAGGACAGTTGTCCTGAGGACAAGCTGTCTTCCCACTAAAGACTGAGGCAAAGAAGGTATTAAGCACCTCTGCCTTCTCCTCATCTGCAGTTACCAAGTTCCATCCCCGTCATCCAGTAAAGAACAAAGGTTGGTCTTACCCTTCCTCTTACCATTAATATATTTGTAAAAGCATTTTTTATTATCCTTTACAGAAATCACCGTTTTAAGTTCAAACTGAGCTTTGCCCCCCTCATTTTTTTCCTACATGCTCTGGCAGCCCCCTTAAATACTTCCTGAGAGACCTGACCCTCCTTCCAAAGGCAATACATCCTCCTTTTATTCTTAAGTTCCTTCAAAACCTCCTTGCCTATCTAAGCTGGGCATTTACCTCATCAACTCATCTTTCGACACACAGAGACAGTCTGTTCCTGTGCCCTCAAGATCTCGGTTTTGAAGCTTGCCCACCTTTCCTGAACTCCTTTGCTTTTAATGGCTGAATCCCAAGGAACTCTCTGAATAAGTCTCCTAGATAGGCCAAAGTCTGCCCTCTGGTAGTCCACTGTAAAAGTCTTATTAGTATTCCTCCTCATTTCACCAAATATTGAGAACTCTATAATTTCATGATCACTCTGCCCCAAGCAGCCTCCAACCACCACATCTCCCACTAGCCTATCCGTATTTGAAAACAGCAGGTCTAACATAGTCCCTCCCCTCGTGGGCTCACCTGTAGGAGTGGCAGGGGGTCTCCTGCATGTCGGGATGGACGGAGATGAGAGATCTCTGAAGCTGGGTCGTGGATATGCAATTTATTGCAAAAGTGTGGGTGCAGAGCCCTGATGGGAGCTGCCAGCTGCAGCTCAGAGCAGGGCCAAGAGAAGAGCGAGAGAGCAGAGAGAGAGCGAAAAAGAGAGGAAAAAGAGAGAAAAGAGAGTGGAAAAAGAGACCGAAGTTCCCTTTACAATACATTAAATCATCTTCTGTGTTGAATATTCTGATTCTCAGTAACCAGTCTAGTACAGGATAAAAATCCTATAGCATATACATACAGCCTATAAGAATCACTACATTACCATACCGTGTTACATTTTAAACCCTAAAAATTACTCTTTGGACCCCTCCTGCTGAGCAGGCAGGGTCTGCTTCTGACCCTTGGACTTGCCTGCTTGCAGAGGGTATTGTTTCATCAAGAGGGGATTACCTTCTTGGCCACACCATTGTTGTTCAGTAACTAAGGGGTCTCAAAGGTTGCTTTCATTTCAATCTTGTCTATAGTTTCTATATTCTTAAAATCTTTTGCCAGGCAATCATATTTATAAGACTTCCCTGTTCCATCCTCACCAACACTCACCCACCAGCTGCAACAAAAAGTTGTCCTCCATACACCCTAAAAATTTCCTAGACTGCCTCTTTTCTGCTGTATTAAGTTCCCAGCAGATGCCTGGTAGGTTAAAGTCACCTACAAAAATAAGGGCTGATGATCCTGAAACAGTATCTAGTTGCTTGTAGAATAAGTTGTCCACCTTTTCTTCCTGATTGGGTGGATGATAACAAGCTCTCAGTAGGATATCAGCCTTGTTGGCCTTCCCCTTAATCCTTAATTCTTACCCATAGGCATTCAACTCCTTAAATTTCAATACTTAAAAAAGCCTCCTTAATATAAAAGGCCACTCCTCCACCTCTTCTCCCTTTCCTGTCTCTTCTGAAGAGCTTGTAACCACCCAGTGCAGTCCTCCAACTACGTGAGTCATCCCACCATGTTTCTGTGATGGAGACTACATCATAGCTCTGCTGTTGCACCATGGCCTCTAGTTCTTCTTGTTTGTTACCCATGCTGCGTGCATTGGTATACATGCACCTCAGCTGGGCTACTGATTTCTCTCCTATCTCAGGCTTATTGCCCTTGGGCCTGCTTCCAGACAGCCCAGATGCATCCCCTTCCCCCTTCAAACCTAGTTTAAAGCCCTCTCAACAAGGTCTGCCAGTTCATGAGCTAAAAACCTTCTGCTCTTAACAAAGAGATATATCCCATCTAGTTCCTGTAGAGCAGGCGCCATAAAAGTTGCCCCATGATCAAAGATTCTGAAATTTTGCCAATGACACCAACCCTTAAGCCACTTGTTAATGATGTGAGTTCTCCTATTTCTTTCATAATTTTTCTCTGCCACCAAAGGGACTGAGCAGAACGCTACCTGTGCCCCTGTCCTACTGACCACTTGACTCAATGCCCTGAAGTCTCTTTTAATTGCCCTGACACTCCTCTTTTCAATCTCATCATTGTCAGTCTGTAGTATCAGCAGTGGGTAATAATCAGCCCAGGGAGTCTCTCAGTGATATTTTGTACCTGGGTTCCAGGGAGGCAGCAGACCTCTCTGTGGGATGGGTCCGGTCAACAGAAGGGAACCACTCACCATGATTACCCTTCTTTTCTTCTTGATGTTAGAGGTGGTGATTGTCTTACAGATGAGTCATAATTGGGAGACTCCCTGGGCAGATAAATTTTTCTACATCTTCTGGCTGGCTCTCTAGATCCAGTGACTCATACCTATTCTGAAGTGGCACTTGGCAAGGAGATGGGGGTTGGGAGGAATTTTTATTATTACCTGCCCAAGCAGGGACCCATTTCTACTCCCCTTCATCTACCAGGTGTCCTCCTATTGCCTGAGAGTGAGAGGCATATGAGTCCTGTGAATCTCGGTGAGCCTCCCTTAAAGATGTAAGGGCTGAACTCCACCAGGAGTTCTATTTCCCTTTCACTTTCCCTTATACACGTTAATCTTTCAACTTCCTCCTTAAGCTTGGCTACCAGTGAAAGGAGGTTGTTCACCTGTTCACACCATAGGTAGGCCTCCACCACAACACCCCCTGAAACCATGGATAAGCTCGAACACTCCAGGAAGGTATGGGTCTGTACAGACACATCCTTTTTGGACGGCTTGGTCACAAACACTTGTACCAGCCAGTTGTGGAGTTGTGGTAAGGTTGTTAAAACCATTATCTAGTAATGGTTTTAACACAGTTTTCGACTATGTTAAAACCATTACTAGGAGAAAGCCCAAAATCAAGCAGCCAACAGAAACACCTCAAACAACACACATCACACCTAACTAGCAAGAAGATCTGCAACACTACCTGCTTGCCCTGCCTGCGCAAACTGCCACACAAACTGCCGTGACCATGACCCTGGTTCCTGTTCACCACACTCCGTGTCACCGCGCTCCCCAGAGGCATCTTCTAATCAGTCACTCAGGAACACAGGAAGCTCCACCTCCCGTTCCTGAATGGCTCTCAATTCAACCATATTATGTTCATCACAGCTTTGAGAGCTGGGAATTTACTTCATTGAGTAAGAGAGCTTAAATCTGCATGATGGCAATGGTTCAATACAAGGTATATGTGGCATTGATTCTTCACACCCAGGGCAGAGCTGAACTGCTCAGTGATCATTTCAGAGTGTAGCAAAGCAGCTTAGACTTTCAGTGGATACCAATCCTGACAGCTTTGCTTCTTTGCCTAAATTAATAGAGTGGGGTTATCAGTTGGCGCATTTAGCTGCAGGTCCAGCTACATTTCCATGCAAGGCAGTGTTGATATTAGACAAATTCCAGGTAACCACAAAGAAAAGTGGAAAATCTGCCCATGGACAACTATCCTACTCTCCATTAATTCAGAATCTTTTCCCTGACCTCTAAACACTTGCAATAATGCCAACACAGCACTGAACAAGGAATCACCTGTGCTGGCTAAAGGGCTGCTGAGTCTCGTTTCCACTTTAGAAGAGACAAAATCAAGGAATGGAGTGCACCTATAACACACAGTCTCTTAAGAGCATTGTACATGGGAACTCATTTAACCCTGCTTGCTTGTGAATAATTAATAGAATACGTAAATCTGGTTTCATATATGTAACGAATATAGCACAATAGAAAGCAAAAAGGCCAACACTGTAAAATTTGACCATTGGGTGTATCACATACTTGAAGACAAAATTAGTCCTGCTTTACTTAACAGAAAGGAAAAAGAGAAATGCATATGGACCTGGAACATCCTAGGAGGGTGAAAGCTCTGTCAGCAATAGCAACCAGTATGCAATCACTTAGCCAGAGAACTTACTTCTGTTCAATTACATTCAACCATATGAGCCAGCCCACAGCTGTACATTTTTATGTTTCCCTTTTCACTGCCTTTTTCATCTCCATACCATCAGATTGAAGAGTTAATAGAATTCCACTCCTGCATGAGACCATTTCACAACTAAATGCAGCAGTTTGAAGTGGGAAATACAACAAGCACTAAGAAGATGTTTAATGATGAGATAGTCTGGATGTACTTTTTGAAGAGTACATTTGGGGAATTGATTGCATAGATCATGCAGGAAAATGTAATCCAACACAGATTTAGCAGTGATTGTCATAGTTGCATTCAGATCAAACGTCACTATTACATTTGAAATTAAAAATTAATCTGACACTGAATTACCTAATATCATGGAAATGTTCCTGTGCAATATGCATAGTAAAATGCTGAGAAAAATGGTGCATCTTTCAACCTAAACATAAATAAGGTAAGACTTGAATCTGCTTTTCCATATTAAAAAAATTGTAGTGAGTCTTAAGACTGATGACAATGTCATGTTTAAACAGCAGAGAGCTGCAATTTAACCATGTCTCCCACCATTTGGTTCCTTACACTTTTGCTTTCTTACAGTAACATAGAAGAGTTTACCAATACACTGTCAATATGCCAATATTTCAACTTTCCATGTTGATTTTATTTTAAAGAAGCAATTTGTCGTAAATGGCTTTGCATGTCAATGTGTGGACTCCAAAGCTTACCATCCTTCAATGTTTATCTCAGCTCCTAAACCACAGCATGCAACATATAGAATTCAATCTTGGGCAATATTATTATTGAAAGAGCAAAATATTGGAATACATTGGAATTGATGTGCTGCTGGAATAAGTTGGGTTTTGTGTAACCTCTTTGTCAATCTCAATAGATATCAATCAGAGATCCTAAGTTAAAAACAGATGCTAATTCATTATTATTGATCACAATTTTCATCATCCCCAATGTATACAATTCTTTAATTGTTTCTTGAGAGTCTGCTACATTTGCCACCATGGTGATAAAAAAATATAGTCTCTGCTTTTCCTACACCTCTCACAGTCCTGCATGGATGTTATACCTTGAACTCAACACAGAGGTTCACCAGGATGACTAATGGAGGGAGGCAAATTCATTATAGGGAAGAAAGCAGAAACATGAACAAACTTTAAAGAGGACAATCAAAAAAGCAGCTTCTGTGATTTCCACTTTCCCTCCCAACACATTTCTGTTTTAGTTTTGAAAACTTAAGATCTCTCTTGTAAATCAATATAATGTCCTGCTGGATCCTGCAGTAAGATCACAGCATCTACTCTGCTTTGAAGATTTGTTAGAGAAGTGGCAAATATTGATATTTGAACTGTACAGGAGTCACCAATGCCTGTTGTCCTTGACTCGTCCAAGATCTCAGATAAATTGTTTTAGCCAACTGCCTAGTACCGTAAAGGTGAAATTCCTCAATTTTGGTGAATTTAAAAACAAGTAGAGTCATAGAATTGTTTGGGCTGGAACAGACCTTATTAATTGTTGTGGTGTGTTCGTTCATGGTTTATATTAATTCAAGTTGGTTTGTTCCACTCCCCCTATCATAAGTTATAATGGGTCTGTCCAGGGCTCCCCTTCCCGCTCTTTGATTTTCAGTATCTGTCAATAATTCTGTTGCTATAGTAGTTAATTGGTTTTTTCCCTGCACCCCCTCCCCGGTTCCCATGGCGATTAATTGCCTCTCTCCCCCCAGTACCCTGCCAGTCACTCTCTGCCCCTGCCCTTTTTCCTAGAATCTTCCACACAGGGCTGAGGGTGATTGGCTCAGGGACTGGGACCCCTCCCTTGCTTTATTGCTGCCGGTGGTTTCTTTATGTCAGTTATCTGTCCTTTGTTTTCTATTTGTCTGAGGACGGGTGCCTCCCCTGTACCCCTTCCCCTTAAAACCCACCTGCACCCGCCCTTCAGGGCATTTATCTGTCGGCCTTCTGCCCGGTTGGATAAACCGAGACTCTGCTGTGGACATTTGCCTTGCTTCCTGTCCTTGTTGGCCGGTTGGGACTCGTTCTGCTTCGTCCGGGGGTGAAGCCTCTCTGCCACCAGCCATGAGAGGTCATCCGAGGCGGCAGTCGGTGCGAGGCAGCCTCATTTACCGAGCTGCCGCTCCTGCACCCTGACTGCCGCCCCACCAACTGCTGGTCAGTGCTGTTTGGCCAGCCGGGCTTTAGGATTGCAGCCCAGCAATTAATAATCTAGTGTCAACCCCCCTGCCCTGGACAGGGTTATCTTCCACTAGACCGGATTGCGCAAATTCCTGTTCAGACTGGCCTTGAACACTTGCGTGGATGGGACAGCTTTCAGTGCCTCATCACTGTCAGACTAAATAATTTATTCTCAATATCTAATCTAAATCAGTTAGATGCCATTCCTCCTTCTACACCCTTGTCAAAACTCCCTCTCCATCCCTCTTGTAGCCCCTTTAGGTACTGAAAGGGGTTCTAAGCTCTCCCCAAAGCCTTTTCCAAGCTAAATAACCACAACCTGCTCAGCTTGTTTTCACAGGAGAGGTAAATTAACCTAAATCTTCCCTAACTTGCTCCTTTCCTAGAGTAGCTAGAATAACTACAATAACTAATTTCAGTCAAGTAGTGACTGAAAAACAAACTCTTCTGCTGGAGTGTTGTTAGCATATCCTTTAAACCCCTGAGCAGTAAAACAACTCTTCCCTTTATTATCTGCCTCAATACTATTGTATTTACAGAACGATATCCAGACACCATTTATGTCCGTGGTGATAACTGAATTTCATCTGTGCCTTAAGAACATGACAACAGATTTAATGAGTCAAATCCAAGGTCCATCTGGCCTATTACCCTATCTCTAGCCAAGGTCAATAGCAGATACTTAGGAAATAGCAGAAGCACTGGCAAGTATATTTTAACATTTTATCAGCATCTTGTGGCTGAGGAACATCCTGAACAAGAGGTTGCATCGTTGCATATACTAGATGGGGAGGATTTTTTTTTATCGCTGCCACGGTGTGAACTATGCCCCAGCCAGGTGATGACGACAGCAGGGGTGTGACAGATCCCCCTCAAAAGCTCCACAAATCCCAGCTACCAGCAATGGTTCAGCACAGGAACAAAAGGCAGCAGCATAGGTCTTGGGGTGAAACAGGAGTAGATTTATTTCATGGCCAGTGCCCAAGACAAGATGTTGTGGTGTGTTTTGTGGTTTTTCAGTTGGTGTTTTATAAGATGTACTCGTCTTATTTGAAATGGTTTGTAAAATTTTAAGGTTCTGTCTCAGGTTCCCTTCCCCCTGCAGTTAACTGCCAATCATTGGTTTCCTTAGTTACTCCTGCCTTTTTGTAACAACCTTCTTGTCCATCAGCTAATCCCCGCCTTGTTTTCCTCATTATCTTAGTCTCCCCTCCCCTGTTTTCCTGGCGACCCACCTGTTCATCACCCTCTGCCCACTCCTTAGGTCCAGAAACTTCTGCCTTGGGCCGGGGATGATTGGTGCAAGTGGGGCAGCCCCTCCTATGTTTATCCCTCATTGGTTCTTGTCTTCGGTCCATCATCCTGTACTATGTTATGATTTGTTGGCTGTGGCGTGCGCCTCCCTTTCTGCGAGTCTTTATAAGTTCTGTCTGACGGCATGCCCGGTGGCAGTTTGCTGCAGTCGCCTTCCTCACCTGCACCTCTTCTCTTCAATAAAACCTTCCCTGCTGCAGCAAACTGCTGCCTCTCTCCTCATCATTTGTCCAGCTGCATCGCTCACTCGCTGCCGCTTCCCTGCCTCTCATTGGAGCTGCCTTCCCCACCTCTGCCGTGGAGAGAGCTCCGGCAGCCAGCCATTCGCCCCAGTCGCTCCCAGCTTGGAGCGAGGGCTGCAGTGGCCACGTGGCTGGCCCAACCAGGCTGTGGCTGCGCTTTGCGGAGCTAGCCGGGATTTGACACGCGCAGTCGCAACAAGACTTGGGGCAAACAAGAGCTTTTGTAACATCACTTGGGAGGAGGGGTTTAGGGCAGAAAACCAATAGGGGTATGGTTGGGGAGGGGTTGAAGGCGGGAAATTTTACACTTGAACCAATAGGGGAGCACTAGGGAGGGGAATAACTTGGGAAAACCAATAGGGTTCTAAAAGACACAGGATAGGCAGGAATTCTTCAGAAGAGAGGGCAGGTTTGGGGGAGGATTGACACTCAGTGGCGGGTGCAAGGAGTATTCTGGGGGAAAAAGGCAGGGATAGGAGGGATTGACAACTGGGAAGGTTGGGGATTAAAACTTGGTAGGGAGTGGCTGGGTGACAAACAAAAAGATTAACACCTAACTCAACTGAATAACAATGAGGGAGTACATCTAATTTTAGAAACACGAGATACAAAATTAGGAGTTTATGCCACTCCAAAGACAGGGGGAAGACAATACAGGGGGATTACAAAACCACAGATAAAACAATGAACAAAACCACAGATTAAGCAGTGAACCTGCTAAACAAAGAAATGCACTACAACATATCACCAATGAATTTTCTTCATAACTGAATTTTCTTCATAATTGAAAGTTATTTTTAACTTGCAAAATATTTGTCATTATGAAGTACCATAACAAAGCACAGTCTCCAAGAAATAAAGTCCAGCCTCCTGCTGTCCATGACCCTGTCCAATGTATTCCTACTAAATTACCAGTTTTCTCTTTCTGGTCCTTGATTTTCCTGAGTTTTGTCAATTTGAGCTTCACTGAGATCTTCCAGCTCCCATACCTTCCTTATGCCTTTGAGCAGCAGAGTTAACCCAGCTTAAGCCTCTTTTGGGGTGTTAGCATTATTAGACTTCATGTACCCCTCTGGGAAAGGTTTGAGTTGATGAGGCATCATCTCTCCTTCCTCTTCTCCCAAGGACCTGAGTGAAAAAGGAAACTTGGGAAAATTAACACTATTTATAATTGCAATTTGCACTGAAAAAATACTCTTTCTTTACCTTTGACAGTTACCTCCATGTAGAGCACATTCCGCTTGTTTTGCAATCAGAATAAAAGGGTTTTATACTAAGATGGCATTTTTTTAGTCACTGATGAATCCACAGGACAAGAGACCAATAATTCATGCAAGTGAGGACAGTGGTTGCCAAAGAGAGATACTTTGAATAAACTCAGCACAGGGTTTGATACCAAATCCGTCAACAGGAATTATTTACCCAATAAAAAAGAAATTATTCTATATTTAACTCCATGATGCCGTAAGAAGGTACCAATGAGCAGCAAGGCAGTAGCAAACTGGGTAAGGGCTGAAGTGAAGCTGTACTTGGGGGGCCAGACTTAGTTGTATCCATCAGCCTGGGCTCAAGTATTTTCATAAGGGATGTTTGTAGATACTTTTCTCTCTTAGGATTTCCCTGAACACCCACTAAAACTGTATCATTCCAATGTGGGGAACAGCAAGGAGTTATTTTAATAATGGATGGTCAGGAAAGGAATTATGCCAAATGAAGCAAATGTTGTATCTGAGAACTATGTGCTGGTAACGAAAAGACAAAAAGAGTTACCCTACAAAAGACGACTAGAAAAGACTGAGCAAAATAAAGAAAAACGGGAGAGAGGGAGGGGGAGACAGAGGGAAAAGATGGCATTACTACCGGGTGTTGAGGGGTGCTGTTGATGTCCATGAGGTGGGGCTGTGCACACTGCCTGCCTGTGGACAGCACCTGTGGTGACAGGCGACCAGACACAAGGTGAGGGGGTGCTCAGGCAGGAGGTCTAGAAGCCTGGACAGGTTCTCAGCGAGGATCACAATGGTGGGCAGGCTCAGAGGCGGGGAAGGCTGGACACAGGTGGCTCAGGCAGGGATGCAGAGACAAAGCAGGCGGGATGCTGGTCAGGGACACAGGGAGGGAGGACAGACGTGAGGGCGAGCAAGAGCCATCGAGGGCAGGAGAGCCAGAAGGCAGGACTCCAAGAGCAAGTTTAGAAAGCCCCAAAGAATAAAAAGGCAAAGTACAGAACAGCCCCCAAAGAGCCCCCAGGGTTTATGATGCAGTTACTTTTTATGCCCCTGGCTCCTCCCAAAATCTGCCTGCTCACAGGAGACCATTGGCCCAGTCCAATGTCCCACTGTGGTCCATTGGTAGAGACCTTTTACTATCGATTGCAGAGTATCTCTGGAGGGTACAGTGTCCTCACTGTTCCCCTGCTGACTGCCTGTCCCATATGAGACATGAACTTGTGGCCAGGCAAAGTCTCCCCAGAGACAAAGCTTTCTTCCATTTTCTCCTAGCTGCCTCCTGGACATGGCATATGTGCAAGTCCTCCCCCACAGGCCTCTGACAGCCATTGTTGGGACATAACAAAATTGAATTGGTTCCTCACAAAAACAAAATATAAATAAATAAAAAGGATTCTATTGGTTTACAACTTGGTCCAAAAACCTCATCAGAAATAAGGAAACAAACCTCAAAACAAAATGTCTCTTCTTCATTGATGTGAATCATATATTCTCTGCATTAACTTTTTCCTTTCTGTTACTCACTCCAGTTGAGTAAACTGCTTACTGGTGACATAAATATCTTCAAGTAAATAAAAGCCACTTAGCTACACACTACGTACTTAGGAAGGAAAAATTAAGGAAATTCCAGTCGTGCTTTACAGACAGAAGTTGGGGTCCTACATTTACCATTTTAAGGAAGACTGTTACCTGCTATGTTTTGCATTATGTCCCCCCAATATCTGTGTGCGTGTATATGTAGGTATTACTAAATGATAAGTTTATACAAGTGCATGAATGCCAGCAAAAGCATGTGTTACATTTACATATGTTCTTGTGCTATATAAATTCAGTGTTTTATAATTGGAAATAATGAAGTTATGCACCTTGTTTTCTTAATTTTAGAGTCTGAGTAACATCCCTCCATGCGTCTCTATTTGTAGACATAGTGGAGTTTAAATACCCTTACAGTGGTATAAATCTGTACTAATTTGGATTGCCTAAGAGTCAGTATGAGTATGAGGACTAGCTGTTAGTTCTCAAGTACTCATATGCTGCATGTCAGTTAAAATGGCCATTAAAAAAAGCCAAGTATTCAAAACCAAAAAATGAATTCATTAATTAATTTGAACTTTGTTCTTGCTTGCAGACTTTCATTTCACAGGCAGGACTCCTTTTGCTTGTTAATTTGTGGATTACATGAGAAAATGGGTTTTTTCCATGTTCTCTGACAACAGAGGAAATGTATAAATGAAAAAACCTGCTTCAATCAATTCAAAACATGAAGCAGAGTATGTATTTTGGAAATTTATATGAACAAAATTTGAAGAGGTAACAGTGAATGAAACGCAACATATTTACACAGCATCTATAAAAACAAATCACAAACTTCACAGAATGCTTTATTCCTGTTATCTCAATTACACAATATTTTGTCACTTGGTATTTTAGCCAATATACAAATCTTCCTGCTAGATAGGAAATACATTCCATTTTCCTTTGTCCTTCACATCACCTACACATCTGCAGCTGTAAGCACCTTCCTTCCTTCTTTCCTTCCTTCCTTCTTTCCTTCCTTCCTTCTTTCCTTCCTTCCTTCTTTCCTTCCTTCCTTCTTTCCTTCCTTCCTTCTTTCCTTCCTTCCTTCTTTCCTTCCTTCCTTCTTTCCTTCCTTCCTTCCTTCCTTCCTTCCGCCACTTCCTTCCTTCCGCCATTTCTTTCTGCCACTTCTTTCAGCCACTTCCACCACTTCCTTCCGCCACTTCCTTCCCTGGAACTTCCCATGATTTCCCTTCCCAGAACTCTCCTCCCCACCCATCATCTTCTATCTCCTCTAGGCTAATCAAGCAGAGAAATGGATCATTATGTTGTAAGCTAGGAGAGAAGAGTCCGGCAATTTTCTGGCATGAAAATACTTAGAAAGGAATGTGTGTTTTCTCAGTTACAGTCTAAAGAATACAACCATCAGCTGAGAAATAGTTTAAATCTGACACTCAGAAATTATTAAATTGCTGTTTGTGAAAGCCGCCCAGGACAAATAATTTTTACTCCAGTTATTTCCTGACAAGTATGTGCTTCTACATCCACTCTTAGTGTAAGACAGTTGGAAGACTATAGGTTAACAGCAGGTCTCCAAGCAAAACTGTTCCTGGACTGAAGAATTTTTTTAGAATTCTACTGCAGTAAAACTGCAGACTTTGTAGGAATAAGGAGTTAAGACAATGCTTTAATAGCTTCTTGACTTTCAGAACACTCATTTATTAACTGCAACCATCTGAGGCTTTTTTCCTCCTTTAGGGAGGGTTTTGTAAATATTTCATGGTATTTTGGTTTGGTTGTCTGGTTTCAAGGTATTTTGGTTTGGAGAATGAAAAATAAGAAAAAAAGCTACCATAACTAAGTTCTCGACAAAAATTGTTTGAATTCAGTCTGCCTACAGAACAAGGAGGCATTCATAATGGGACATTAATTCAGAACTGTTTTGTTAATAGTAGCAACAGTCATATACAAGTTTGTAAAGCCCAAATGACAATGAAAGTAATGGAAGTAAAACTTGATGATCCACACACTTGCATTTCAACATTCTCAATACAATCCACCCATATAAATTCTGAAGGATTAGTAAAAGAATATGAGGAATGTGAACTCCAGCTGCAGTAACCCTCTAGCAGCAGACAGAATTTTGTCAATACTAAATTAGGAGGAAATTAGATGGCATTATTCCTTCCCTCTTCAAATGTCACATCCCATAAGCTGTATTTTTGGGCCAGTAAATCCATCCTCCATTTCATACTCCTGTACACAGCGTCTTTAGGAACTTAAGTGTTTTTACGCTAAGGTCTCTTAAGTGTGAGAGAATTCTTTTCCCTGAGATAGGAATGAAATAGTACTAGAAAGTATGGCAAATAGTGCTGTGTTTAAAAACCACGTTCTAAAAGATAGGAGGGAATTGGAGAATACTGCAGGTGGCCAGAGTAGCTTCCCCAGGCAGGTGCTGTCAGGGTGCCTGCAACACCTAAAGTGTCTCCACTTCAGGCTGCTTTGAGAACTTCATCAGCCCACCAGATACCTGAGCCCAGATGGTGTAATCAAAGCCTCACCGGAGAAAATGAGAGGACTCCTTGCATAGCAGATCCAGCAGGGTTTATTAAGGGAAAATCTAAGGGCCCGGGTGAGGTGAGGGTGAGGAGAGAAACAGGAGCAAGCAGCAACACCACCCCGGCTAAAAAGAACAAGGGGTGAAGAGCCAGGACCAGGGGTGGGGCCAGGGTATATAACTGTGGGGAGGTAGGAGGGGACAGGGTGCAATTTATCCAATGGGGAAAGGGAGTCATGGGTAGAGTTAAGGTGGAGTGACACAGGATACACCAATGGGGGAGCAGAGTGGGAGGGGTCTCTCAGGGAAAGCCAATGGAGGAACAGGGAACACAAAACTTTCTGGAACTGGGGGATGAACAGCAGTCGATTGACAACAGTACATTAGCATTAACAAGCAAAGAACTGTGGGGAATTGTGCCAGCCTCTCACCCTAACTTAGCAAAGGTGTCCTCCCATGGCGTTCCAGGTTCGTCTTCTTTTTAACTGACTCCCACAGAGTACCATCTTTAGGCATATGGAAACAGAGCTGAGGGACTCTCTCACAACCCTTTTAATCCTGTTGTTTTTTAGTCTTTGTCATGTTGGCACAAATGCTTTTGAAACACTTCTTTGTCATGTAGCACTTGAAAAAAAAGTTATGAAAGTTTTTTGGGTTTTTTAGTGTCCTGGATTTGCCAAGCAAATTGTATTCTATTTGCCATTTGTATGGCAGTTGTCTTCTGTTAAGTGGGCAGTTTTCCTTATCTCTTCCACAACCAATCCTCCCTCTAGTTATTGAATGTCACTGGATGACTGATAAGAATGATAGCATCCCATTGTGAGATGCTCTGCCCAGAGGGAAGAGCCAAGCATTCCTACCCAGATATAATCTTGAGATTCTGGAAGACCACCATGGCTTCTCCACTGGATTTCCCAGAGGAACAGCTGCCTCTTCCACTGGATCTTCAGAGGAAGACTACATCCTTTTCTACAAGATCCCTGCTCCAACAGAACCACAGCCGACACTCCAGGAGGACTGCAGCCACAATTCCAATTGTGCTGCTACCAACACCCTGACCAACAGGGTGTCACGTTGAGTTCTGACTCTATCAGTGCTGTTTAGTTTATTTTATCTTTTTATTTTCTTCCCTAGTAAAGAACTGTTATTCCCGCTCTCATATTTTTGCCTGAGAGCCCCTTAATTTCAAATTTATAACAATTTGGAGGGAGGGGGTTTACATTTTCCATTTCACAGGAGGCTCCTGCCTTCCTTAGCAGACTCTTGTCTTTCCAAACCAAGACATTTAGTAACAGCGTATTCCTGATGCTTCCCTTGTGCTGAAAAATTGGAATAGCTTTCAATCTCAGTCTTCCTTGTATCTTCCATTCTAATGTCTGGAGAAAGAGACCTAATAACTAAATAGTATTAATTGATACAAATAGAACAGTAGCCCTGGGAAGTTTATCATAATCTCTTCTGGGTGGCTCAGTCTCTAAACTCCCTCTGTTAAACTCCCTCCTTCTTTCTTCATCTGTCATACTCAATCATCATTTCAGTGTAAGTTTAAAAAATTAACTTTCCATAAGAAAATGTATACAACCAGAGCAAACAGCAGCCCAAATGTTACACAATACAGGAGAAGTGAAGATGACATACTGCCCTTTTGATACGTCTATTCAATATTTAGTGTCAATTTCAACTAATATTTATATAATATGAATATTTTAAAACAAATTCATTACAATACCCAAGTACATATTTATTGAGTAAATGTGCTACAATCAGCTCTGCCATCCCATATTCCTTTAAATACACAAGATTTGTCTGTATAAAGAAAAGCAGAAAATGAGGATATCATAGAAAATGAAATTGATTTGATTGCTCTGATTTGACACATTGCTTCTTCATAGCAAGCCTTTTGTTTATCAGCAGAGTATCTATTGCCTTAATTATCAGAATTGGCACATTTAAAATTATGATCATTTTACAGTTATTATGTGATCACTTTACAGTTTTTATTTGAATTTCAAATAAAAAATTTGGTGTACAAGTAGGATAAATTCAAAACAGTAGAAATTATCAGTTGGAGACCCTCAGGTAACCTCTTTGAGGACAGTCACTGATCATGAGCAGGCTCTTGATAAATTTTTATGAGTGAGTTTACAATGGCATGAATGCCTGCCACCGTTTCCCCCCGCAGTGAAAAAGGAATACATAGCCTTTACTGTGGGACAAGTCAAAAACCCTAAGCTGATAGTATAAAAAGCAGGGAAAGCTAAGTGTCTATTTCTGCACTAGTCAGCAG